>CP092884.1:11324243-11528261 GCA_030710605.1 Cordylochernes scorpioides
GAGAAGTTGACATTGACTGATGTACAGTTAGTTAATAGAAAAACCTTGTTTTATATTTAATCTGAGCCTTGTTTTTTTACTAGACGATAATGTGTGCCAATTAGCATAAATAGAAGGGACTGTTCAAATTTAAAATTAATTATCAAAATTTTCAAAATATATAATTTATGCGCTTTTAGTATATATTCAGTAGAACTTGGATAATTCGAAAACGTCTTTAATTTGAATATTTATCTTGGTCCCTATAATTTCCTTTAAATATAAATATCCGTTTTTAATTCGATTTTTTGGTCCCTTGGGCTTCGAATTATCCAAAAATTCAACTGTATAGTAATTAATTTAGCATTATATTTTAACCGATTGTTTTTTTTTTTTTACATTTCGGTTTGGCGACATTTGAATGGTTCAGGAACCTGGGTTAACCTCTTCTTCTTTCCTATCTCCACACTGTGTGAAGTATAATGCGTCTGCTTTTGCCATTAAGACTGGGAGCACTACTCAGTGTCAGGCCGACTTAGCTCCAAAAGAAATGGCCGCCTGTGCCATGAGGAACAGACGCCATGTGCAGCCACTCCTAACATGGAGTACAAACGCTGTTCATCCTGTATCCCTGGATTAGGAGCCCTAACAGGGTACTATCATCCGGGTCAGCTGAGCCAAGGTATTTTAGCGAGCTTGTTACTGTTCCCCCTCCTCCTTTTCCATCCGGGCTTGGGACCGGCAAGGGCGGGTTAACTTAAATACGTTCAATTGTTTTTGATTAACGTGAAAGTGGTCACGTTTATAAAAAATAAATAAATATGGCTATTCAAAAAGGTTATATTATTGTTACCTAGAAAAATGAGAAAATACGAACTTCAGGATGACACTGCAACTTATTTATGGCAAGAACAAATCAATATTAGTAAAATATCAGATAGATAATGAGAAAGGTTTACTGATTAGTAATTTATAAATATCAAAATCAATAATATGTTCAGAAATTAATAAATATTTTGCAACATAGCTCCTTCCCTATGGAAGCTGTGACTCACAGCTTTCAAATCTTGTTGCTACTGACATGGATCTGACGTGTTTCTATCAATGATTCACACGGAGTCCTCGAAGTTTGTCCCTAGTACCTTTGCATCTTTTTTCTTGCGGCGTGAAGAGCGGCTTTGTCGTCTTAACTGAAAACAAAGGGGGGGGGGCTATGTTCAAACAGAAGTTTCTAAAACAAAGAAAAAGCAAACAACCCCCATTTGTCAGGCTTTGAGTACAAGAATGTGACAACAAAAGATAAAAGCAGGCGGACCTTTGAACAAAGATGGCGGCCGGCAAGGTAGATCACTACGTCTACCTGGAATTTTGACCAGATTTTAGCCAGATCCAGTTCTGTCTGGCGCTGGAGGCAAAACTCGGCTAAGGAGGGGAGTATCAGCTGATAAGAAGAAAGGCAAATATCTCCAGCGTACACTGAGCTAAAAATCTCATAGAAAAGATACTTGACTTTGAAGACATCACCCTCCGAGCTTTCCCTACGAGGAAAAGTTCGCATTCTGTTCGACAACTTTATTTTCTCTTTGTTACAAACGATGACCTCGTGGCGTCGCTTAAGCCCTACGGACAGGTGGTCTTAATCAACCAGAAACTGATAGAGCTGGAGGATCAAGCCTATCCATTCCGTTTCAATGGACGTCTTGAAGTGTTTATAAGCCTTTACGACAGTGCGAAGCTGTTCGACATATCTATTTGCCTAGAGGCGAGAAGAAAGGGGATAATTGCTCTTATATATATTTGATTCAAAAGAGGGAGCAATCTCTCGAAATATTTTAAAGAAAAAAATGTTTTTTTTTCCTTACAGATCCAGGTACGTCCTTTTATTTAATCTTATATATGTGTTATGCGGGATGTTATATGCCATATCACCAAATAGGACAAAAAAGACTCAACTTTTCTCGAAAGACTGGAATGCAGGAAGACAATTTATCATTTTTGTTAGAGAAACGGCCTGTTGAGCGCCCGTTCTAGCTCTTCATATTTCTGCTGTCGCTATGCCCTTTTTCTAGTGGATTAGACAAAATGAAGACTCGGAAGTTTCCTTTCCTTATTCATCTGAAGAGATTATTGCACACCAGAAAAAAATTAATATGACACTGATCCGTAGTCTTGCAAAATGTGGAGGCGTCAGAGGCATTTTACAAAGTAAAGCCTCCAGGCATTCACCCACAATGGAAAAATGAACAAGCTTCTCGCCAAATCCAACAATGAGCAGATGAAAGCCATCAACGCCTTGTCTAGCACGCTCATGGCTATTACAAGGGGTGGGCCCAGTAACACCTTGTACAAGTATTTGTCGCGTGTAAGAACTTCTGCAATGCAGACTTAATGACCTTTCTAATTGCGGCCCTGACGCGAGCATAATCGCCGCTCTTCATCGGAGAACCCGGCTATGCTCTTTTCTAAAGGAGCATGAAGTTGGCATCTGTTAACTGCAAGAGACTAATATCAAGTTCCTGGACGATTTAAAAGAAATCCGCCGCGGATACAGCGCTGTCGTGGTGCCCGTAACAACCACTGTGGGATCAGGCCTTGCATTCTTCTTCGTACATGGGGTTGTCCTTTACTGGCAGCATATCCTATGACTTTGCAAGGTTGTTTTCGTCGAATTCACTGTCCATGGATTATCCATGACGTATGTCAACATTTCTCATGCTCCTGAAGAGTGATGCCGTCAGCTACCGACCATTTCACCTCTAGTGTGTGAGGAAGTTGCGTGAATACTCGATGACTTTAAAATTTTCGAGGAGCCGCCTAAGGTCCTAGAATCAGGCTCAGTAGAAGTCCTCTCGAATCTACTCTACCAAGCCGAATTCATTGACGTCGTCACGTTCTTCGATGCTGAGCTTGGGAATAACAGGTTCGCCACCATAGGATGTTAGGTCGAAGCGCGTCGTCGGGATAAAATATTGCTTCCATCAAACTTCTGCGACCTTCTCACCTAATATAAAAATGTTCAATACACCTACGTAAACTACCATGCCGTTATGATCTAAGTGGGATAGACAGATCCTTCAAGACTAGCCTTCTTTGGCAAACTGCTATGATCAGACCTGCTCATCAATCCAACAAAAACTTTCACCAATGAAACTGCTTGTAAGGTCTAACAAATCTTCCTCCCATGTTGCTGTGAAACCATTGGTCTGGGATCAAAGTATATCTGGTTACGGAGCTACGGTCACGTCCTGCCGTTGCCGAATCTGACGGTAGATGAAAAATAGAGAGAGCTAATTAATTCCTGAGGCAGTGATTGAAGGGTGAGACTGTGCGGTACGAATATCTTTCCTTGCCGGACTTCAGGCGCTTTTTCCGAGCCAAACGTCGCTATACTTCCACTTACATCGACGACGACGGCAATGCCATTTCTAGGGGCCCTAAAGGTGTTTCCTTCTGCAACGCTTTATCAGTTGCTTCGTCCAGGTTCTCACCTGGATTGAGGCTATCGCCATCTTCCTCTCTGAAGTGACTTCCCCCTGAATATCGACGATGGGATCCACTAATATTTCGCTTCCCGCGTCCAGATTGTCTGACTAATAGCCATACTTTAGTTTGGGACAAATTTTCTGCCAGTTTGTCAAGGCATTTGAAGATTTCTTCGCGAAATTCTTTGGCAAGTCTTGAAATTTTACGGCTCCTCGGGGTCTTGCCCCCATCTTCGTGGCTCAACAAGGCTATCATGCTGCCTAATTTTCACGGTGGTTTAGGTCTATAGATATTCCGGCCAATTAGCTTTTTAACCACGACTACGGAATCCTCAACGGTATGCTCATGTATCGTATGTGTTATCTACCTACTTTGTTTTAAAATGTAGGGCGTACGCCTTTCCGGAATGGTCCTCCTTCTGGAACATTGCGTAGATGTCTGATGAGGTCGCCTGGACAAGCGATACATGACACGCCGTTGGCCTTCATTGTGTTTGACCTGAAGTTTTCTTTTGATAGCCTAAACAGAAGCTAACTAATGGCCGTGTTGGATAATCTGGAACTGCCAACTGTCTTTTCAGGTGGTTGATGTCCTCTGTGTAGAATCAGACGCTGCAATCCGGGTCATAGATGTTCACACATGGCCTACCGCTTCTCAACGGGGTGAGACAAGGTTGCCATCTCAGATTTTCCTTCTTAAGTATCGGTGTTGTCCCCTTTCTGCACCATATCAATAGGACCCTGGGATACCAATGACTTCAGGGACGACGCTCAATTTGAGACTGTATCCTTAATCTTAGAAGAGTTCTAACTAGCTTGCTTCGACAAGAACTGCAGCCTTTGGTGCGGTTCCTGGAAGCAATGGACGGGCTTTCCCATGTAAATATTCTGGACGTCAGTTTCACTTATCGTCCTTGACTGCACGATCACGACGAGGAATACCATCGCCTTCTAGGTATCATAATTCTTTGGATTTCTAGAGCGATACATCATCAAGTGATCTCCCTTTACTCGTGGTCTCTTGTTGGATAGTCGACCAATTGTCTGATGCATCATGCAACACCTCTACGCCTACGCCTTCCCTGACACTACCATTGGTCAGGTGCAGGATCACTTCGTATGGGGAACGATCCGAGTATCGTGGCCACACAAAGGCATTCTGGCATAGCCAATATCCGAGAGTAGCTTCGGCCTGCTGAATATCGTGGGTCATCTTCAGTTCGCCTGCCTTTAGGGCAAGGTGCCAATGGCTACTCTTGGCTTTGTTCATAGCCCGGCGTGGCTGAAACTGCCTCGACGTGTGGCACCTGAGGGCTTTCTGCAGGAAAACGCCAGCTCCAGTTAATACGAAGAGGGCGAGGCGAAGAACACCCTCTTGTCGGGGTTAACGACGTACCTTACCCGTCTCACCAAAATATATCAATTTCTTACTGTCTTTTTTTTTACGATGGAAAAATTAATAGAAGGGTTCACCATTGATGATTCAAGTCCTCCCATTAAATTTTCCATCGCAGAAAGAACAATAAGAAATCGTTTTAAAAAAAAATCGCGCTTAAAATTTCAAAATTTAATAGCATATGGCCCGCTATGGATTTGGATTAAAATAAACATTAAAACGTCTTTGTAACAATGCTCATCTAAGATCTCGGCCAGAATATTTCTATGACCGGAATACATTTGTCAATAAAAAGCTGGTAAACGTTTCACAAAACAATGATGCGAAATTCGGTATAATAATTCGCAGTTATGATTATTTTTATAGACTGTTGCAAGGATTTAAGTCAGATCACTAAATAGCAGAAAGGAGAGGGTAAAAGTCTCCTTCAAACTAACTTTATTTAAAACATGTTAAGAGGACAGAGGAAAACACCAAACTGGTCAGCAGACCAGGCTGTGCGCTAATCTTTTGTTGCCGGCTGGCGCCGCAGGCGAGTTTGTTTGTTTGCTGTCACCCGATCTGTCGTCTGGCCGACGTCCCGAAGTGGATCTCCATTATTCCATACTCATTGTGTAGGGCGGTCAACAGCTACTGTTGGCTGGTCCACAGCTTGACTTGGCTGAAACCGCCTCGGACGCGTGTCACCTGAGGACCTTGTGCTGGAACTTCAGTTAACATGGCAAGGCAGAGAACTCCCTTCTGAAAGGTTTACTGACGCCCATTACCCGTCTCACCAGCCGCGTCGAGCACTGGACTTGGCACAGATACAAACCCATCCTGTTGGAAATAGAAATAGGGAATAGGAATAAATCAATTCAGGATTAGGAAAAAAGATATATAGTTCGATAAGAGGTATCGTTATAGCATAGTTTTCCTTTATGATAACTGGGATTCTAATTTGATTCTAAGAAATCTTAGATAGGGAATGCATTGTATGGAGAGTTGGTCTCTGAGCTGGTAAATGACTAAGTGATACAGGTGTTATGACGTCATTCTACCTGTTTTGTTCTTCCATTGTTCTGCAATGGTCTAAAACCGAACACGTATGCTTTTCTTAGTGGATAACTTTGAAACATATCCTGCGCCATTATTTAACATCTGATATCTCGTTGACCTTAGAGGGGTCAAATTGAAACAATATCAACATATCTGAATTCAACGTTACTAAAAGCAACAATAAAAATAAAAATAATGAAAAACTATGGTTTTTACTTTCGAATTTTATAATAGAGTACTTTCAATTTCTTATTATTAAGCCGTTTTGAAACGGAAAACATATATTCTATATAGTTAAAATTATGTTTAAAATACACTAGAGGACTTTATTAGATTCTGGAAAGGTAGAGAATGACTTGGAGGATCTTGCCCATGGCAGAGTCTTGGAGGTTTAAATACAAGGATGCTCATTTTTCTTGTCCCATTACTCTGCGCGACAACCGATGCAGCATCAAAACTTGAGAGGCGAACCTTCATTTTGGGTAGTATTGGGAGCACTGTAGCAGTCCGACTTAGTTCCAAAGGGGTGACCGCCTCTAACAATGAGGACAGACGTCACTGCAGCCGCTTCTAACATGAAGAACAGACGCTGTGCCAACTCTTACACCATTAGAATTATGAAGTCTTCGTCTGGTGCCAGAGATAATTTGCCTGTAATCCTAGGTGGGACCCTTACCTGGTACTATCATACTATCTTAATGTCTCTGGAAGTACTTGTTATATTCATTTATATCTTATCTTTTTAATATATTAGCATTTTGTCCGTTCAGTTAGAAGATTTAAACATATTTTGAATTCCATCTACAATTAATTACCTTTCAATCAATAAAGGAACATTGTAAAACAACAGTAAAAACGTTCTATAACGAATTGAAAGGACCTTTTGAATATAGGGATACCGTTGTATTTAGAGAAGGAACATTGAAAGTTTATAGAGAAAACAATTTTTAATAAGAATTAAATTAGGAATTGAGATAATCAATTAAATATTTATGATACATTAGCACGCCATCTGTTATTAGAATTCAAAACTATTATAGACGCGTATGATTATATTTAAAAATTAAATAATTTATACTTCCCTTACTGCAATGGAAAAATTAATGGGGGGGGGGGGGGGGGGGGGCTTAAACTAGCGAAACCACTGGGAGGGTTCACCACTGATGAGCCAGGCCCTCCCATTAATTTTTCCATTGCAGAGAGGGCAGTAGAAATTGTTTTATATTTGAAAAGAATCATACGCGTCTATATATAATACCAGTAATTTCGAAATAAATATTTAAAAGAGCGATTGTTTTATGTTTACAAGACAGGATTTCTGCAGTCTAAACAATACCTAATGTTACAAAGATTAAAATCCGATGTTATTTATGAATATATAATGGGTTTTTGTTTTTAAAAGAAATGTAATATGACAAATTTTATAGCTTTTATGAATTTCATATTTACATATAAGTATTTTAGATAGTAAAAAGGCATATATTGGATTGAATAAAATATTTATTTGCCAATATTTCGACTGGCTGAACGCCAACCTTTATCTAGGCATTTTTGTATACACAAACTCAGTGCCGCATAGTGTTATAACATCACAGTTGAAATAATTTAAAAAACAAAGTAGGTGGGGGAAATTTGTGTATGAAAAAAATATAAAAATTACAATCAGAATAAGTTGAATATCTTAAAATATTAAAGGAAAAAAAAGAGGTCTATCTTATATTTTAAAACATTTGTATTAAGTACATTAAATATAATTCATCAACAATTCATTAAGAAATAAATGTAAAAATATATGCATCTTATTAAAAAATTTGAAAATAAATTTAAAATTATTTAAACAAAAGACTGTAAGAATATTTTTAAAACGGACATTATGGTCAGATTTAATAATAGTTTTAGGTCTGTGGAGTTCTTAGTGGGAAGCCAGCCTCGTATAAATGATATGCTATACGATCGAAAACAATAAAAAACAACTAATAAACAAAAAAAGTATATATTGTTTTTAATATATCTACACCTGACCTTTTATATGTATATTTTTTAAATTATATTTTCATATATATATATTCAAAAAAATATAATTTATACATATCTTAAATAGTTACATGATAGAAAGCTTTTAAAAGAAACACATCCGCAAAAATCGGTATATCTAAACAAAACCACACACACAATCCTGGAATTATAATACTTGTGTGAGGGCTTATAAAGTATCACAGATAGGTATATAAGCAAAGAACGTTGTATCAGCCAGTGTCAGGAAAGTAACCTCAATCTCCAGTATGACAATTGAATGGACGTATCTCTCGAAATATCTCCCCGACCGTCACGCTATATATAGCTGTCTCCGTTTAACAACTTTTTATACGGGACATCAGGAACAAGGGTCTCTTGTTGTGTGGGTCTTAGACATTAGGAGTTCCTTTACAACACCTACTTGTGACCATCTATCTCAACACAGCTCCCTAATTGTACCCACAACCTACTAATTATATAACAGCCAACTTGGAATTTTTCGATACAACGATAGTTTTCATTAGTTCACGATAAAGATACTTCAAAATACTTTCATATTCTAAAATAACTTTATTAGGTACCACTCAAAAAAAGTAACCTAGCTTATGTTATTCACAATGCAAAATAACTCCGCCCATGCCGGTCCCAATCCCGAATGAAAAAGGAGGAGGGGGAGCAGTAACAAGTTCACTAAAAACATAGGCTCAGCTGGCCCGGTTGATAGTACCTTATAAGGGCTCCTAATCCAGGGGACAGGATGAGCAGCGTTTGTAATCCATGTTAGGAGCGGCTGCACATGGTGTCTGTTCCTCATGTCAGAGGCGACTATTTCTTTTGGAGCTAAGTCGGCCTGCCATAGAGTAGTACTCCCAGTCTTAATGACAAAGGCAGACGCATTCTATTTCACCCAGTCATGACGGTTGTCGAAGCTTGATACCCTAATATGATTGAGTGAAGATAAGGAATAAGAAGACAATGAAAAATATGAACAGGTTCTTCACAGAAAAAAGTGTACAATACGAGATTCGATACCAGTTCATGGCTGTCGGGAATCGAGGGTTTTAAACCACTCATCCACCGACTTGTCATATACTGATTGTTTTGGTTTAATAATTCATTATTTTTCTATCTTTTGGAATTGAATTTGAGAAGAAATAAATTGTGAATAATCTATATAGTGATTTTGAAAAATTTATATATTTTTAAAAATATCATTCCGGAAAATTCCTATCAATATTTCGGCTGTAGATCTCTGCATAAATTCTGCAAGCTAAATACCTATTTGTTGGATTCTGAAGATTTCAAATGATTCCTTTGTGAATCTCGTGAAATAAAAATTCGCCTTGGAGTCACGAGTGCTATTTTTTCAAAACCATGGTCAATATTATTGGTAGCGTAGAGAGTGATTATAATAGTTGACAAAAGTAAAAAAAATCAGTTAATAGGTTAATCCCTTAATAGAATGTTCAAATCAGTTCTCGTGAAAATTATTTGCTGTGTATGAATCACTTCCGATGTAGCTGTGACTCATATATTGCACTGGGTCCCACCAAGATCTACATTTCAACACATTCTTTCAGATTTGCTAGCGAGATCGGAATGTGATTCTGTAGATCCTTCTAGAATGTCCTACTCAGACAACATATTGAGTTTGAGTCAATAGGCGATCCATTAAAAGAGTTCATATAAAAAAGGGACATACCTGGATCTGTAAAGAAAAAAAAAACATTTTTTTCTCAAAATATTTATAGATTAGATTGAAACATACTTTATTGACTTCCAGTCAACATTAAAACAAAGTTACAAAATTACAGCAATTAGAATTATAATAAAATATATACATGACATCAGACTCGAGGCCTTCCCCGAGGAACGTCCAGATCATATCAAGGGCTACAAGCCGCCCTGAGTCTGGATAGGCGCTTAGCCATAATGGAGGTGTTGTCCCCGACATGTTCAATGGCCATGTTGAGGAATTCGCACAGAATAGTCTTGTTTTCTGGCGAGAGTTGCCTGAAGAGTTGCTCCCTCTCAGGGAGATATAGGATCGCCCCCAATACTTTATATCCTCAGGAACCTCCCCAACATATTGAGTTTGATTTAAAAGGCGCTCCATTAAAAGAGTTTATATAAAAAAAGGACTTACTGGATCTATAAATTAGAAAAAAAATTTTTTTTCAAAATATTTATAGATATTTCTCCCACTTTACCAATTTATTTCACAGTAAACTTAATTTACAAATTCTTCTGTGAAGTTTACTGTGCAAAAAAATGATAAAAAGGGAGCAATCTCTCGGAATATTTTGAGAAAAAAATGTTTTCTTTTCTTTACAGATACAGGTATGCTCTTTATATATAAAAACATTGAGAGCTTAATCCTGCTTCTCTCTGCAACTGAACGTTGCTGATAGCTTACGCCATTCAAATTATATTGCAGAATATTGTCACGGTAGTGATGACGAGTATTACAAACGTTTGAGTAAAAACAATTTATTGATTAGAATGTACACCTATTTTATAATTTAATTTACAAGTGATAACACAGGTCTACAAAACTCAAAGTAGTTGTACCTTATAGCATATATATATCGGGATTCAGAAAAAAAACTCTGAGAGATATTTGATGCACAGGGATATTTATCACTGTGCATCAAATATCTCTCAGAGTTTTTTTTTCTGAATCCCGATATATATATGCTATAAGGTACAACTACTTTGAGTTTTGTAGACCTGTGTAATATACAAGCATGGTAAGGGGTGATGACGAGGAAAATATTTATGATGATAACCAAGAGAGTATTCAAAATAAATATTCTGTGGTAATATTAATCAACAAGCTTACAATTCTTTCAAAATTCGAACAAATATCTTCAAGAAATAACGAATTTAGAATAATAGTAGAGTAATTCTTCCTGGAATGAACTTATACGATAATAACAAGGCGAAGGAAGACGAGTATCTTTATTGGTGCATAAGAGCGAGCTTTCGGGCAAAAGCCCTTCGACTGGCAAAATATAACGACACTATGAACGACATCGATGGCTGTAGAGAATATATACACATATTAATTTACATAAATATAGAAAAAAGCATGCAAATGGGCAATTTAACTATTTGTAAAAATGAGAGGTAAAAAATAAAAATGGAAAAAATGAAATAGAAATCCTATAGGGTAATAGAAGAGATGCCTGAACATTAGCTGAAGGAAAGAAATATTAATGAGGCATAATATATGGTTGCAATGGGATATCAAGTATATAAAAGAGAAATTTATACATAAAGGCCAGGAGAGCTTGACATGCTTCAGGGAGGTCAATATTTTACAGTTAAATACAAGGGGGAGGTTTAAATAAAGGACAGGAGAGGATGATAGGCTTCTGGAAGTTCTATTTTTCTATTGATGCTATTTAGTTTGTGGGATACTATTGATTCTAAAATGAGTCTTTGGTGTAAGATATGTATGTGGCTGTAATGTATGGTGGGGTTGTTGATGTTGAACGTGTGGCCCGTGGTCTGCATATGTTGGTAAATGAGGGACTTGGTATCTTGACGGGAAATATTGCGGGAATGTTCAGTCATCCTGATGGATACAGATCTACCCGTCTCACCGACGTAAGTGGCAGGGCACTGTTCGCATGAGACGGAGTAGACTGCACCCACAGAACGAAGGGGGGCAGGAGGAGCTGAGGACTTAGTATGAGGGTGACGGAGGGATGAAAGAAGGTTCGGGGAGTTTTTATATATGGTACGGATGCCATAGGATTTGAGTTTTCTGGCTATATCAACAGAGGAGGGGGAGTAAGGGAGAAAACACAATGATCTGTATGTCATGGAAGGATTGGAGGTTGCAGGTGTGTAAGTATATTTGTTAATGAACCAGAGTGGAAAAGAAGCCGCGGAGAGCTGGGTTATAATGCGATTTCTTTCTATTATTTTAAAGATGTCTATGGAACAATGGGTGGATATTCTTTTTGTAAGAGTTCTAACAATAGTGATTTTATGGGAGGTGGGGCAGTGAGAATTGTAATGAGTGTAGCAGGGGGGGCATTGTTTTTTATGATAAACAGTAGTGTGAAATGAGGATGGGGTGCGGATAATTAAGATGTCTAGGAATGGGAGAACTATCCGCACCCCATTCTCATTTCACACTACTGTTTATCATAAAAAACAATGCCCCCCCTGCTACACTCATTACAATTCTCACTGCCCCACCTCCCATAAAATCACTATTGTTAGAACTCTTACAAAAAGAATATCCACCCATTGTTCCATAGACATCTTTAAAATAATAGAAAGAAATCGCATTATAACCCAGCTCTCCGCGGCTTCTTTTCCACTCTGGTTCATTAACAAATATACTTACACACCTGCAACCTCCAATCCTTCCATGACATACAGATCATTGTGTTTTCTCCCTTACTCCCCCTCCTCTGTTGATATAGCCAGAAAACTCAAATCCTATGGCATCCGTACCATATATAAAAACTCCCCGAACCTTCTTTCATCCCTCCGTCACCCTCATACTAAGTCCTCAGCTCCTCCTGCCCCCCTTCGTTCTGTGGGTGCAGTCTACTCCGTCTCATGCGAACAGTGCCCTGCCACTTACGTCGGTGAGACGGGTAGATCTGTATCCATCAGGATGACTGAACATTCCCGCAATATTTCCCGTCAAGATACCAAGTCCCTCATTTACCAACATATGCAGACCACGGGCCACACGTTCAACATCAACAACCCCACCATACATTACAGCCACATACATATCTTACACCAAAGACTCATTTTAGAATCAATAGTATCCCACAAACTAAATAGCATCAATAGAAAAATAGAACTTCCAGAAGCCTATCATCCTCTCCTGTCCTTTATTTAAACCTCCCCCTTGTATTTAACTGTAAAATATTGACCTCCCTGAAGCATGTCAAGCTCTCCTGGCCTTTATGTATAAATTTCTCTTTTATATACTTGATATCCCATTGCAACCATATATTATGCCTCATTAATATTTCTTTCCTTCAGCTAATGTTCAGGCATCTCTTCTATTACCCTATAGGATTTCTATTTCATTTTTTCCATTTTTATTTTTTACCTCTCATTTTTACAAATAGTTAAATTGCCCATTTGCATGCTTTTTTCTATATTTATGTAAATTAATATGTGTATATATTCTCTACAGCCATCGATGTCGTTCATAGTGTCGTTATATTTTGCCAGTCGAAGGGCTTTTGCCCGAAAGCTCGCTCTTATGCACCAATAAAGATACTCGTCTTCCTTCGCCTTGTTATTATCGTATAAATATCTTCAAATATAAGTGAAATATCAAGAACAACAAGCCTTTTATTGGGGACCTATGTCCTACACAAGATTCCCCCTGGTGATAAACGCCTAGTAAAAATTAGTTATTTACAGGTGATCGTTCATTTATATATCCTGTCACATACGCTTCTCTTTCCTCAATGGTTCTTCTCTCACGCAGCCTTATAAAACTTGTACAGGGCCAATGCATTTTTTTTTACATATCATTAATCAACCAAGCGCGTTATTGAAATATTTGCGCTTATTACAGAGGAAACAAACAAATTAAAACTTAGAATTAAATATTTACAAATTTACATGTATATTATTCGACAGAGTTCATTAAATTTATATAGACAAAGTGGCTGATGTAAGAGATTTAAGTGATTTAGATCAGGGAACAAACAATTTATTCTTTGTCCTCCTAAACAGCAAAGCCTCCAGAATATATGATACAAATATTTGTAAAAGAAGTTCCCTATCACTTCTTAACTTTTGAAGAAAATATAGAATAAGAAGATAGAAAAATGATTTAATATGGCCTATGTTAACCATTCAAATGGAGATTTTTTTTTTTGCTTATCCCTAGTACACGTGACACAGGCCATGATAATCATGGTGGGTAAAAGTAGGCCACTGCTTTTAACTATAAGTGCACCACACATGTGAAAAGCAGTTCGACTTTGCACAAATTAAGATTAAATATGCTAAAACGAAATCTATCAGAAAAATATTAACTAAGCGTTAAGTTTATTATGGAATATTGGAAAAATGTATTTTCTTAATTGATCATGACTGTTTGGCCTTTCTGGTTACATCAATATTTTATTTGAATAAGATATGCTCCTTTAGCATAAGATTAAACATACATTACATATTTTTCACATGTTAAGCGTATTTACGCAAGTTTGGCCTTAAATACCCATTTCTTGGTTTCTCAAGAAGACTCTAGGACCAAAAATCTTTTTGGTCGCAGTGGTACAGCCTACTCAAGGCTGACGAGCGCCAACAGCGCGAAACGCTTTCGTGGATGTTTTTTTTTTTTTTTAATTTATGAAGAAATTGGGTTGTCCAAATATCAGGGAACAGGTTAAATCAATATTTAGTTGATTTTTGTTCAATCAGATGGCGCTCTGGCTTCTGTAAAGCACATGTGCTCCTGAACCGGATATGCCTTTTTTTTTAAATTACATATTTTGTAATCTTCGAAGCATAATATTTGTTAGGTTCAAGGAAAATAGAGATTTTCCATGAAAGCTACATTCACAATACTATTCTCAAATATGTTTTGATGGAATCACTTCCTCAAAGCTGTTTGTGCCCAAACATCGATACAAAATAACTTATCGTCAACATGCCCTCAATATCTTCGCACACGATAGTAGAAAGCATTCTAGAAAATTGAAACTTTTTTAGAGAAATTACTGAGTAAAATATATAAAAATCAATTGTTGTAATTAGGTTGAAAAGATCATGTGTCTTTTGAACTGAAAAGTAAGTCCTTAATATATTTATAAATCAAAAGATTCAAAGAAATGATCTTGATCAACGCGAAGTGATTTATAAAATTATTCAACAATTGAACGATCTTTAAAGACATTTACCCTTTGATTGGAATATTTTTAAACGGATTATTATAAAAGTCTTGTCAATTTTCTAATTACAAAATCAAAATAGCAATTCTATCTGAATATACCGATTCTAAAACAACAAGCCAAAACATAATAATAATATAAAATGGATTCTTCAGTATTAACCAGTTTCCACAATATATAATCAACAGTATTAACTATGCATCCTCAAATGTTGTTGTTGTCGTGTCCAATGAAGATCCTCAGATGTCTTCATGCATCTCTATCACAGCAGCAGCAATGTCCACTATCTTGGGTGTGTAAAGCTGCTGCTCTGAGTCTATGTCAATTTTCTGCAAGGCTGCGGCCATTGCTGTGCATGAGAATATGAGCATTCTGAAATGCATATAATTTATTAATTTTAATGTGAATTTGATGTGATCATTTTAACCGATGGCGACGCTTTAAAATGCCAGTTTAAATTAGCGATTGATAGCTTTCATAGCTTTTTTTTAAATACAAACTTATGACTGGTAGAGAGCTACGTTAATATCATTAATGGGTAAAATGAAGTTTTTCTCAAATTTGTTTGTTTATCTTGGAAAATATTCAATCTAACGAAATAATAAACACAATCAGAATTGAAAATAGAGCAATCCATAAATAAATCTTTAATTAAAAAAGCATATATTGGATCAAAATATTATTTATTTCACGAATATTTCAGTTGGCTGAACGTCAACCTTTATATATCCTTAACCCTTATCTATCCTTATCAGAATATAAAAAAAAAAACGGCATATAACGTCGCAACTCCTTTTATTCACTTGATTAAATAAGCCTTCGGGAAAGCCCCTCTTTAGCTATAAATAAATAATTGATTTAAAATGAATAATGGTTAAATTTACTGTCAATGTGTTTCTCTTTGATAATATCATCAAATATTATCTCTACAGATCTTTCTGCAATGATATAAGTTATTGAATGAGAGTCATGAACCAAGCCCTCTAATTTAATAACTTTTAATCATCGTAGTAAGTTCTGTAGAGATAATATTTGACGATATTGCCACGTGGAAAATTAGGGAAGACCAACTTCGGGATGAGACTGCAATTTATTTCAGGCAAGAACAAACTATGGATGATAAGCAAAAGATAAGCAAAAGAGGGAAATTTACAGAGTAGCAAAATATAAACATAAAAATAATACTCTGCTAAAAAAAATAATAAATACTTTGTTACAATATTTATGAATAAAACACATAGCCAGTAAATTTAATTTTTAAAAATTTTATCGATAGATGGCAATTGAATTTATATATTTAATTTATAATGTATTAAATCGTCACATTGTGTTTGGGATGTAATACGTACAGTGGGCCACAACGTGCGATCACGAATGAAATGATTTATATACTGTTAAACCTGTCTATAACGCCCCCTCTTGAGACTCACCAAACTAGGGTGCTATAGACAGGTCACTTTTAATGTAAATCGCATCGTACTACGTATTTAAAATCGGGCGCTATAAAGAGGAAAGCGCTATGGGCAGGTTTAACTGTATACTGTATTGAATTGCGGTTTTTAACCTTTTTTGGTAATATTTTGAATATTGGCAAACCTGTGATAATGAATACTATTAGAATAATGTTGGTGCGCTGCTGAAGTCTTTAATTTACATGTCACATTTTAACTTACTGTCTACATCTTTTCTTATGGATTTAATTGTCACTTTTTACATCTTATTTATTTTTATTAACTTTCATGTATAATTATTTTTACATAATTTTGTTTTCTATAATTATTTTACATACTTTTATATCGTCAAATTTGCATACTTCAGACAATAATCTTTAGTTAGAAAGTGCTTTGCCTCCAAACCTTTAGTTTGTGAATAAACGTTAAAAAGACTTCTCGAATGTTTTTTCCCAGTACATCAGGTCACCAGCGCAACAATTTATGGAAATGACGTTGCGCTATAGAATTATGTCCTCTTAAACATACGAGAACTTCACCAAGCTGCAATGACAGCCACCAATTGGCCAGGCAAATTACGTCAACTCTGACGGCCTCCCGCCCTCCAATTGGCTAATTGATCCTCACTTCCTTCATTAAACCCAGTTGGTTTTCCTTCCGCCATTCATTACCACCATATTTGACTACTGTCATGTACGTTTCCTAAATTTTGTAAATTTACATTTCGAAATTCTATTTACTAACCGGGGTTCGGTGGAAGGGTGGTCTAAACTGTTTATTTTCGACCTCTACGACCTGGGATCGAATCCTGCATTGTGCACTTTTTTATAATAATAATAATAATAATAAATGCTCCAATGGCCCCCGATTCTTGAAAATTCTAACTCCACCAGCGAGTGCAAGTAACCAAACGGGGCTCTGGAATTTGTAAGTGCAAAGTCGAACTGCTTTTCAAATGTGTAAATATGTGGTGCACTTACAGTAAAAGCAGTCGCCAACTTCTATCCACCATGATTATCATGGCCTGTACCACGTGTACTAGGGATAAAAAAAGCTTCCTAAATTTTGTAAATTTACATTTAGCGATTCTATTAACTATCCGAATGTTCTCTTATTGTAATAAAAAAACTCTGAAAATTATACGCGACAGAACATTATGGCAAGAGAAATACTGTTTGACAGATAACCACTTCAAAATTCTTTAGTGTGCAGTCAACTCCCGATTTACCGGCTTTCTCGGATTTACCGAGGTCCAAGTCTAAAGATTTTTGGTACACAAATCTAAAAGGTTAAGATTAGGCATCGATCAAATTTGGTTTCAATGAGTTTCCCTTTGTCTTCATTTCAATTGTAGTCGGGTTCTCTGCTGTTTGTATGGAATTCACTTTGAAAAAAGTTTCATTATAACTTTTATAGTAATTAATAAAAAGACATTTTCTGGTCGTGCGACTAAAACAGTAAATGTCGCATTATATTTGTTGTACATATACAATGTTGAACGTAGGAATGTAACTTCAAAATGACGTTCAATAAAATATTCCACTGGTAAAGAAGGTCGCGGCACCCAGTAAGGTAAAATAGCAGATCATTGACATTGTCGAAGAAGATAAGAGATAATAAAAATCGATCAGTCCAGTTCTTGATTGGACACGGATATCCAAAAAGGTCCAGCCTCTCAAATGTCACCATTAGTATATGAGCTGAGTTCCTTTAAGAGCATAGGGAGAAGACAAGGCAGCATCAAGCCGTCATGTTTCCCGATTGACCTGAGTGATATCAAGACTCCTATAATCCACCTCACCTTTCCGGGTGCTGTCCCCTCTAACCACGCGTCTTCATTTATCTTGAGGCTAGTGCGCTTTCCCATGGGCCCATGACTGCATGTTGGATGAGGACCCCGCTGCGACGTATTGTCGGCTCCTCAGATTACAAATATATATACTAGCCGAATGACCCTGGCAACACCCGGGGTTTACCCGATTAAATATTTATATTCAAATACTATTCGTTACAATTATAAATTGGCGCCGTGGATGTCACTCTTGTGAAACGTCCCGCTCCAAACTTTGTGTCTGAGAAGCGATATTTTTATAGAGAGGTGATCTGGCTTTGTGTCTTTTGCTCGAATGAATGTTTTTCTGTTAGAATTTTGTTCCTGCATACTAAAGATGAACTGGCTTTACCCGTGGTCTCAGCTTTTTGTAATTTTTCCCGATATAATTTTGTATCTGATATCGAACATGATACTGCAATATTGTTATCATTTTATGACTAAAAAACAACTATTTTTGCCCAGAACCTGTCAATTTCAATTTTTCTTGGCTGAAAATGCAACAAATATCTCTTACAGATTTTGTTCAATGTCCTGTCAAAACACGTTTCACATGTACATTAGGTCAGCTGATATTACCTCCTATCTTCACCGCTATAGGCGCTGCTTGCGAGCGAAAGGGCAAATTTGATGCGCAAATTTGCAAATAACTCGAAGAATATTCGTGATAGAGACCTAAAATTTTCAATGAAGTTTTTCCAGATTCTAGTATATATACTATTGATATTTCAGTCAGATTAGTTACGTATTGTGGACGTATTATAGCCGACAAACATACACACACTGACCTTTATATATATAGGGATATACATTCATACATTCCATTGTTTTTAAGTGTATTTGATATGATGATTACTTATAAATGCCTATTTATATGTATTTAAATGTATTTGCGATGTGCATCATACATCCATATTTTACCTGTCTTTAAATATATTTGAGATCAGCATCTCCCTTCTCTCTCTCTAAAATTTCTGATAAATAAAATAAAAAATCTGAGTTTTTATTTCTAAACTTTTGTGTTTCAGGGGCTCCATTTTAAATTCAGGGGAGGACGTTTGCAAAACCGATGGGGAATCTGACAAAATAAATTGTAAGTAATCCTTTATATACTATAACTAACATTTGGTACCTCATCTATGAAGGGAAATAAGAAAGTTTCAGAAGGAATGTATTTTCAATTTTATTATAAATGAAAGAGTTGGTCACCCTAAATACCTCCCCCCCCCCATCTCAGTACAGACAGTAGAAAGATGTTTAAACAATAATTGTTCAAATTTATATAAGAAAATTAGATTCTTACTCAAAGAGGTAAATATTGTAGCGTATAGGGAACTGAAAATACCAAAAACTTCCGCCAATTGATGGCGCTTTCGCCTATTTTCAGTCTGGAAATAATGTGGGAATCGCCGACTGCTGTGGTTCTGTTTCCTGGGGCAAATGAATGTAAATATCCGTTGATATTGGGCCTGGGATTTAAACTAGTGTAAATACCTGTTGATTAATATTTGGGTTATTATGTAATGTGGTTTAATAGTGATAATAAAAGAGGAGGAGTGTTAGAGGTCTTGGTGCAGGTTGCTGTTATGACTCTCTCGCCAACACCACAGTCGCTACTTTTCTGGTAAGTCTCTCGTGTCCCCCCACCAGTGGTAAGGCCGAGAGATACTGCCAGAGGAAAGGAGTTCCATTTGAGTGGTGTTTCTCGGAGGTCTTTGGGTGGTCTGCAGGGTAGGGCTGCAGAGGTAGAGCAACGGGAGCCAGGGCAGGTGATCCACGAAGGAGGAAGCGGCGTCGTCGCGAAGAACCGGAGGGGCAACGCGCGACAATATTGCTATTTAATAATAATTTTTATATTATGAAAACCACAACGTAAAATCAATAAATTCCCAAAATGATGCATAACTTTATTTAAACAATAAGTAAAATAGGCGTTATTGTTAATTTTCAAAATATTCACACCTATATTTTACAAAATTTATTCTGTCCATAATATAAATATATAATCAAATTATAAAACTATTTTAGAGGCGTAATATTCTTTTTAAAATAGAACAATTTATACTGTCCTTACTGCGATGGAAAAATTAAAGGGAGGGCATCGCAGTAAGGACAGTAGAAATTGTTTTATTTTAAAAATAATATTACGCCTCTAAAATAGTTTTATAATTTGATAACAGATGGCGCTCTAGTACATCGTAATATAAATATATGTACCAATTTTTTTCTCCCCATTGAATACAACAAAATATTTTTAAAAACTTAATGCTGTTGACGTTATGTGGCGCTGAGTTTGTTGTTGACAAACTTTAAAATGTTATAACACCTTGATAAAGGTTGGCGTTCAGCCAACTGAAATATTGGTAAAATAAATGATATTTTGATCCAATATTTTTAATTAAAGTATTTAATTATAAGATGATAACGTGTCATTTATATATAAGTAATTGGAGCATTATAAAGCAGGAATAATTCTTTTCTAGAGGTTTTGTGTTAAAAAGGAAACATTAGTGGTTTATAATGCTTCAATTTATGATAAATATTCATTTCGTTTCCCCCAGTTGTCTCTTTTTCACAAAATATGATATCTCTGCATCAATGTTTTACATTAATAATTATTTTATGATTTAGCGAAACAAGAAAAAAGGAGATTTTATTTATATTAATTTTTGTTTGTCAAACGTCTCTAAGTTCATGATAATTTTTAATATGAGTAAGAAATGGTGTAATTATGAGATATTATGGAGGTATACGAAATTGAGGAAGTAATTGTGTATTGTTTTGAAGAAACCAATTCTGGCTTTTTATTCAGCTTTGATTACCTAAGATGCCATAAAATTAACAGATATATATTTTGATAGATTTTCATTCCTTCTGGCATGAAATCATTGTGAACAATTTATAGTCGGTAAATATGACTAAAAAGTAATATAATTTTATTCACGATCGAACGTTGTGACCCACTGTATGTATTACATCCCAAACACGATGCGACGCCAGCCATCTCTGTCTTGAGCTCAATGTACCATCTTGGCGACCGTCAAGCCAGTGAGTTCCTTTAATTGGTCCACGAAGCGTGTCGGCGGGCATCCAGGTATGCGTCGCCCAGACGTCTTTCCTGTCAGTATGGTGTACTCCATTCCCCTGCGTTACGCGATATGACCGAAGAATCTTAAACAATTCCGTTGTACATTCCGTTGTAACTAAAAGAACCTTACAATATATTGATTTACATTAATTTATGCCGAACTGGTCTTGTACTTATTGTTTGCGGAAGAGCCTTGCTCGATACAAATATGTATATGTAATTCTACTGTCCTAAAAGTTCACGTCCATAGTTTGCTTAAATACCTTTTCTGAGATTACACCCGTCAGTGCATATGCAAAATGAAAGCAGAATATAAGCAGAATGATCGGAAGAAGCGGTCTGGTAGATTAAATTGGCTAAACCGCTGGGAGGGTTTACCACTGATGAGACAAGCCCTTCCAATATTTATTCATCGCAGTAAGGACAGTAGACGTTTGATTAATGTGTAAATGATACCTTCGCGTCTTAATGTTTTCACTTGATGAATATAGATGGCGCGTTATTGCTTTATATTCTCCTTGCATTTTAGTCACACTTTTTTGAAGTATATGTGTGGAAGAGGGCATGGATTTGATTCGTTTGAGCCTGAGGTAACTGACTACCGACAGTTTATACAGCTGTCCAACTATCAGCATTGTAACTATTGTTTTGAAGTATTTCAAAATCTACACATATAAAATATGCTATCAATTGAAAAAGCCCTGTAAGATTTATATATGAATAAAACAAAGCATCAAGGGCTGCGTTTCTTTATTAAAACAAATATATTCGAGCTTTCGGGTACATACGCCCTTCTACAGGAATTAATAAACAATAATCCAACTAGTTTGAAATAAGATTTATATTTAAATTTAACGTGCATATCCACGATACACGTGCATTTCAATTTGCAAGGTATCCCATCAGACATGTGATATCTTATACTGTGAATGAATTATTTTTATCTTATTTTATTTAAGTCTATTGAATTATATGCTTCTGGTAAATCAATTCTGCGATTTATACTGTTATATTGTTTGGACACTATTGCTTCAATTATTAATCTTTGAAATTTATTATTAATATTGTTATAATGTACTTTAGGTTCATTTAAGTTAAATGTGTGTCCTGTTGAATTGGAGTGCTGTACTATTAATGATAATGGGTCATTTCTGTTTATGTTTCTTCTGTGTTCAATGATTCTATTATGCAATTTTCTTCCCGTTTCTCCTACATATTTGGCATTACAATTATTACATTATATAGAATAAATTACCTCTTTTCTGTTTGATTTATTTGTTTTTTAATTATTATGTTAAATTTAAATATAAATCTTATTTCAAACTAGTTGGATTATTGTTTATTAATTCCTGTAGAAGGGCGTATGTACCCGAAAGCTGGAATATATTTGTTTTAATAAAGAAACGCAGCCCTTGATGCTTTGTTTTATTCATATATAAAATATGCTATTATATACAAAATGGTCCACATTTGACACTTACAATACGGTTATAAAAGTATTATAGAATGTGTTGAGCTATATATAAAAGCTTCACATAATCAATTGTCATAATTGATGTGATCAGTCTTAATTAAAAGGATCCAATCAATTGCTTAATTAATCTGTCTCATCTTTAATATGGCGCGACCTCATTTGGGGGGATGGTCCATCCAGGTTGCTCAGAGACTGCCATCCAAGATCCTTTCTTACTTTACTTTTCATATCGCATAATGCTAAATACAAATACACACAACACACACATATGCAGCTTTATTAAGACCTTCAGTCTTATACAGATTCAACGCAGGAAGGAAGCATAGACGGAGCTTCTATACTCCAGGCAGCACAGAACCCAACAGCCTACAGGTCCGACACATGTTCAGTGGCTACAGATTCTACCGTGCATACGTCAAGGTCAGCGTATCACTGAAAAGGCGAGTGTGGAATCAACCGCGTTCTAGTCTTCGCTTTCCTCATCCAAATGGACCACGACATATTGCGAATCCATTAATATCTTCCAAACGGTGTAACTGCGGCCTTGTAGAATTTATACAAACCCAAGAGAAGACCTTGATCAAATATTCCTGAAAACACCCGATAAAGATGGTGATAATCATGGTTAGTTGCTAGCGGCTGAATTTTACAGGAATTGCATCTTATACCTACATTAATAGAAAACAATGCAACTTTACACCCATATAGCTAGTTTTGCTCCGTTTTATTACTTGTATTCACTGATGAGATTAAATAAGAAATGAAATCATTTAGCACGAATGTTTCTTTTCCACATGAAACAAACCTCTACTGTTCTCACTGCGATGAAAAATGGTTGCAAGATTTGTGGACAGAGGCCAGTTAAATAAAAGCTTTTAAAAATTTAAACTCTTGAAAAATGTTTAGTCTATTTTCCTTGAAAATATTTGAAATATGATTTATAACAGTGATGCTTTTTAAAGGAAAGAAAATTATTTGATTATTAAAAATTTATAATTGTGTTGTGACCTTATAGAATATTCAATATTCAACTCTTCGACGTAGTTCAAATACCAAGATTATCTTAATAGCCAACAATATTTTATGATACCAATCAATACGGATCAATATATTATATTCTATATATTATTAGGATAGGTAAATATTTTTTTATTTTAACATTCTGAAAATGTAAGTGGGTTGTGTTCCAGAAGTCATACGTGCCATCATGGCTCAACCATGCTATGATCTCAGCGGACATAACGTGATTGCTCTGAATCCACTAACTTCCGAATGGGTCATGGCTACCATCTCCAATATCAAAGACCATTTTGACTCTCGCTTTCTGAAAAAAGAATACGAAGAATCTTATAAAGAAGCAGCATCAAAAAGAAAAGCCTGTTTTAAAAGAGAAGTTAAGGCTATATTAAATAAAGATCAAATTATAAGTCCTGTTTGCAAACGTCTAATAACAAAACGTTCTTCGATAAAATCAAACTTTTCAAAATCGGGTGATGTATATAAACAATATTCATCATCAGATGCTCCGTCAAAATTTAAACAAAAGTTGGGAAATGTATCAAGGCGAGGTGATAAAATGATAAGCAGAGATGATCAGACCAGAGGATTTGAAGATAAGAATGAAAAAGATGAGAAAGATAGAGAAGATATGAAATATGATAATAAAGAAAATAATATCGGTAAAAGAACATGCAAAAAACGGGATAACGAGATTGCTAATACTTTAGAGAAAAGAGGTAAAACCTGCAAAGCAAAACTTAAAACAGATTCAGACCAAAACATTCATCCTAACACAGTTCAAACAGCCACATGCAAAGCAAAAGCAATATCGCAGTCACAAGGTTCGAAAATCAAATCCCTTCCTATTAAAGATGTCGGTAAATTTAAGGTTTGTCCTAAAAGAAATCTTAACAAGTTATCTAATGACGAAGAAAGAATGAAGATTCCTACAAGAAGTCATCGTTCTATCGTAGATACATCAGAAGTTATCATTAGAAAGACAGAGCTACCAGTTTCATTAAGAAAGCTTGAACCTACCCTGACAAAGCAGACGACTTCTCCACCAATCAAGTCAATAATCTCCAATGTAACCGAACCAAGAATATTACACTCAGCCACACAAGCTAAAAGAAGTCTTATTTATAAAGGTGTTCATAAAAAGAAAATATCGAATATATTAACCTTCGCAGAAAATGCAAAATTCTTTAAACCCAACGAAAAAATTCCTTTTCCAGTGGACGTTTTTCAAATAAAGAAACCCTAAAAATAAAAATTTCCATCTATAGAAACACCAACATAAACTCCAACATAAAAATGACACATACAATTCATCCTATCATACCTCATCCCTAAGGTTGGAAATAATCGTTATTTCTCCTTAAAATAAATTTCGATTTTTCGTTCAAAAGAAACATTTGCGGTATAATTTTCAAACTTCGTTCTACAATCATAAGCCGCATTATATTATATTGTATTATAAATTACTTTATATAATATTTAAGAACGGAAAATATGTCCAGGGTAGCCTAGTGGACATGGCATCTGCCCGGTAAGCGGAACACTGTGGATTCGAGTCCCATCCCTGGACACTTTATTTTTCCGTTTATCATTACTCTTCACAATTCATCCTTTCATACTTCATCCCTAAGGTTGGAAATAATCGTTATTTCTCCTTAAAATAAATTTCGATTTTTCGTTCAAAAGAAACATTTGCGGTATAGTTTTCAAACTTCGTTCTATAAAAATGACCGTTCCGTATAAGTTTGATGCGTTCGCTTATGGTAAATTAGTATAATATTGTAAAAATATTATTTCTAAATGAGATAAAGACTAGTATTAATAAAATGAAGCCGAGCTTGGATTATTCGAAGTTTAAGGGACCAAAAAAAAAAAAATCGAATTGTAAATGAAAATTCTATTTTTAGGAAATTCTATGAACCAAGATAAATATTTGAATTAAAGACATTTTCGAATTAAAAAGGTTCGAATTACTCAATTGCATTATATATCTTATATATAAATGTCAATGTCTGTCTGTCTGTTTCGCGATAAACTCAAAAACTACTGAACCAATTGGTAGCAAATTTTGCATGTCGCTTTTTATAAACCAGAGGAAAAATTTCGGCTTCATTTTGATTAGTATTTTTGGCTATTTTTTTCATTTGAAGAACTTTTTTTACGCTGAGTAAATACGAGGCAAAGTAACAACACCAGGCCAATTAAGCGTTCTGATTTTATTTAAAAGTTGCTTGTATTATATGAATATTATATTTCTAAATATTGAAAAAAATCAAATTAATATCTCATAAATATATTTTTTTTTGCATTTAATTAGAACGTAGATATAACTTTGATGAAACAAGCATTCCATAAAAGTGACAATCATTTCCACAGAAAAGTGACTATCATAGATATTTTTAGTAAAATTAATCATTCCTCCAAGTAAATGTGTTTTTTTTTTCAAAACATTTTTATTATTCTCTAGCTTTCGGGCACAGACGCCCTTCTACAGGAGAAAACCTGAAAAAAAAACGGGTTTTCTCCTGTAGAGGGGCGTCTGTGCCCGAAAGCTAGAGAACAATAAAAATGTTTAGAAAAGACACTTTTCCCTGGAGGAATGATTGATTTTACTCAATATTTATGTAAGGCATTATTTTATAGAATAGATATTTTTACTTTTGTAAAATTGTTTAATGCTGAACGATATTTAATGATATAAATATTCAAACTTATTTAGGTCAAAGAGACACAGCAAATATTAGAGAAGGGTTTCGTGGAATTGATGTTCTTTGAGTATTTATTTTAAAAAGCGTACTTGGATTTTAAAAACATTTTCTTAAAATACTTAAAGGGAATTCAAAAATTCTTGTAGATCACATAGAATTATTTCTCCTTAAAATAAATTTCGATTTTTCGTTCAAAAGAAACACATGCGGGATAATTTTCAAATGTCGTTCTACAATTTAAATGATGAGTTCAAACAAATAATAATAAAACAAAATATAAACAATGAGGTTCGACTGCGATTATTATTTTTAAAAAATTAGGTTTAGAGAGATGCATGTGAATTTTGGATTTCTTCATATCTATTCACACCAGCTGGGCCCTTCATTGATGCTGTACTTTCAAGGGACTTCCTTTAGTGCGATGCCCCTTCAAATGGTAGAGGTTTTGAAAAAAAATCTTTCACAGATCCAGGTACACTTCTTTATATATAAATACTAGCGGATGTACCCGGCTTCGCCCGGGTTTTACCCGAGTAAAGGTTTGTCTAACGAACATTTGTTAAAACAATTCTCTATAAACTTATATAAAAAAAATAATAGATATATTTTGATAATTTGAAATTCGTAAATTTGAACCTCTCGATAAAGTGAACATTTTTTCTTTCCTAATTTTCTACTTACACAATCATCGTTTTATCTATTGAACATTTTTTCCCGATCCTTTGAAAAATACTCGATAAGTTGAATAAAATCAATATTTATTGGTTCCCTCGGTAATTGGAAGTTAAAGGAATAATATCTTTGCCTTGGAATTGTATCATTATTCTTGTCTCAAATAAATTGCCGTGTCATCCTGAATTTTATCTTTTCTAATTTTCTACATTATAAAAATCATCATTTTATCTATTCTCCCAATATATATGTTGTAGATAAATTAAAAAACTAACTTTGACTTGTGCACAATTAATAGGTAGAAAATCTTACTTTTGATAAATAATCTTTAAGATAATAAACTTAGTGATAATAAAACTTATAGATAAAAAACCTGTTATCATCGTCGCAATGGGGGCGCTGCTTTCGAGTTAAATCTACAAATCTGCAAATAACTCTAAGGATATCTAAGAAATTATTTTTCAAAAACCTTCCCGGGGATATACCTAATAATACCCCAAAATTTCACGGCGATTGGATGTATGGTTTTTGAATCTATAGAGTACAGACAGACAGACAGATAGACAGACAGACATTCAATTATATATATATATATATAATAGATATTCTTCTAAATATAAACCTTTGAGTATTGTTAATAAAAAACATTATCTCTTTATAAAGAGCTTACAAGATTCTCTTCGTATTTCTGGATACCTTCACATCATTATGTTTGATTTGAAAAGAGTCTAGAACAGGGGATCTTTCCAGTTGGTCTCGAGGACCACGCCATCATCATCTCTACAGCGGCGAAGTACGCGATCTACGTATTCTTGTAGATCGCGAAATACGTGGTGTCGCTGGAGACTCAATGACAATTCTCCACCAAACTCTGCAGCGCTGGCAGAGGCGCCATATTTATTGTACATAGTGTATATAATGCATATTTTCTTTTTTTAAATAGTGCAGACTGTGCACTTTGCATGTATTGACAAGATGTCAATAAAATTATTTTAATTGTCTAGAACAGGGATCAATAACCTTTTGAGTCGGAAGAGTCAAAAATTAACCTTTGCAAAATTTCAAAGTTTTTAAAAAGTCACAACATTTTTTCTTGCCAACAATAAACAGTACTGGTATAAATAAAGTTTTTATTTATGCGAGTACTACACGCAGCTTCATCTCCAAAGAGCCGCATATGGCTCGAGAGCCGCAGTTTGCCAACGCCTGGTGTAGAAGGTCTTCATCATCTGATGTCGCGGCTGACCCTTCCGGTTCTTCGCGACGATCGCCGCTTCCTCCGTCGTGGATCACCGGGCTCCTGTTGTTCTCCCTTTGCAGCTCTACCCTGCAGAGCACCCAAAGACGTCCGAGAACCTCCGCTCAAGTGGAACTCCTTTCTCTGGCAGTATCTCTCGGCCTTACCACTGGTGGGGGGACACGAGAGACTTACCAGAAGAGTAGCAGCAGCGATGTGGCGATGGCAACAGCAGCAACAGGCACCGAGACTTCAAACACTCCTCTTTTATTGCCACTTCTACTACAAATTACATATAACCAGAATAGCAATCAACGGGTATTTACATTGTCTTACCCCCTAGGGCCAATATAAAAGTGTATTTACAAACATTTGCCCCAGGAAGTAGAGGACTACAGCAGTCGGCGATTCCCCCACCAGTTTCAGATCGGAAACAGGCAAGAGTGCCATCTATTGGCGGAGGTTGTAGGTATTTTCAGGCCTTATACGCGACAATATTCTTAATCGACTACTCATACGTCAATATACAGTATTTAAAAAAGGGAAATCTTTCTCTAATAACACTTCCGCCTGTCCCCCCACAGGGCCCGACTCGTCGTAAACCTCTTTAATACTTATATAAGTTGGTGAAAAAGCTATTGAAAAGGGATTTCTTCTATTGATCCTAAAACGTCATTTTGCCACACATTAACTTGATTATCAATGCACATTTTAGAGTTAAACACATTGTCTTTCACTAATTATTGTGTTTTTCGTACCGCTTATATGGACTGATGTATCACATTGTGGCCTAAATATATATATGTTATATATCTAAATATTGATGAGATACATAAAAACAAACATTATATTCGTGATCAGCACCTCAAATTTAGTCAGAAACTGATGAATTATCAAAAACATATTTTTCAGTATAGACCAGTGTAATTCATTGTTTTAAATTATTTCGCACACTATGTAAAATTTCTGACAAACTTAATGGCTTCATATAACCTTCTATCCGATGATTTCCGCAGAAGATATATATATAAGAAAGCCAAACTCAGTCTGAACTCGCTAATGAGGTTCAATGTTAATCCGTTAAAAAAGACGCAAACGCTATATCCCCATCTAATGCATAATTCTGGCTCAAAAATGCTTCCATCTTTAAATGTTTTTTTCTTGGTGCAAAGTTCCATTTCCTGTCAGCCGACACTGCCCTAATGAGGGTTATTACGACAGTAATTGGCTTACTTGATTAAACAAGATGGTCTACTTCTCAATACTAATTATTACAGAACTGACAGTCTTAATTGTTGCAACGTACAAATTGTCAACTACTGAATATCTTTTTTGGAATATAAATACATATTTTATTAGCCAATAGGAAATAAATTTTAAATATATACAATCATTCAAAATGTCCTTCCCTTATTTTTAACACAGGATCTCAAACGTTCGGACCACTGATCTATGGGGGAACGCACCTTTTCTAAGGGTATTTCTTTCATTGCTCTCACCAATCCTGATTTCAATTGATCCAAACTATGATATCTTTTACAGCACACCTTCTCCTCTAAATATGCCCACAAACTGTAATCAAGGGGGTTTAAATAAGGGCTTCCAGAGGGCCATTCATTGGCTTTTATTTTTTGGCTTTTGATGGTAGACTTTACATGTTTTCTGGTACATACGTTTTGAACGTAGAACAAGTTCTTGATCGACTTTATATTAGTGATGAACGATCAGCCAACAATTAGAAGAGCTAAGCTCCATTTAAGGAGCTGGCGATCATTGATGAAAAAAGAGCGATAGCTTCCAATCCGAAACGATTCTTTTAAAGATGATTAAAAGTCATGTTCTTCAATCATTGCCCTGACTCCCTATACCAGTATATATTAGATTTAAAGTTACTTTTCTAAATATATATCTCACATAATAATGATATATATTTTCATTCAAAAATTAGTTTTCTTATATTTCTTTTCTTTCTTCTAATTAGCTACAATGCCGATTATGTTTGTAATATATATGTTCAAAATAGCGTAATAATTATTGGTAACTAGCGGACGTACCCGGCTTCGCCCGGGTTTTACCCGAGTAAAGGTTTGTCTAACGAATCTCTCGATAAAGTGAACATTTTTTCCCGGTCCCTTGAAAAATACTCGATAAGTTGAATAAAATCAATATTAATTGGTTCCCTCGGTAATTGGAAGTTAAAGGAATAGTATCTTGCCTTGGAATTGTATCATTATTCTTGTATGGATGTACCCGTCTTCGCCCGGGTTTTACCCGAGTAAAGGTTTATCTAACGAATCTCTCGATAAAGTGAACATTTTTTCCCGGTCCCTTGAAAAATACTCGATAAGTTGAATAAAATCAATATTAATTGGTTCCCTCGGTAATTGGAAGTTAAAGGAATAGTATCTTGCCTTGGAATTGTATCATTATTCTTGTCTTAAATGAATTGCCGTGTCATCCTGAATTTTGTCTTTCCTAATTTTATACATTACAAAATCATCGTATCACCATGATAATATTTAGAGCAGATTGTTGGATTATAACAGATAAATTAGAATTTTTATCTTAATTATTTTTAGGCGAAAAGTTATTTAAAAAATTTATTTGCTAGAAACCTTCCCAGTACTATACTAAATAACTTCCTAAGGAAGGCCTTTGATACTGTGCCGCACCATCTACTTTGGAAAAAAATAGCATTAAATGGTCTGAGCTGTCGATTTATTAAACTAATTAAGAACTATTATACCCAAATGACGGCAACAGTCAGATGGCGGGGTTCCTTCACGGAGGCTATCAAAATACAAGCGGGAGTATTGCAGGGGGAGCCGTTGTCACCTTATTTATTCATTCTCTTCCTAAACGATCTGGTACCCCTGTTCGATGAATCAGAATTGCCAGGCATAAATCTTGAGAATTCTGGAACCATACACCTTTTACTGTATGCAGACGACATAGTGATCTTAGGAGAATCGAAAATAAATTTGCAATTGAAGATTAACTTACTTAAAAAGTACTTAGAAGAGAACTGCCTAACGTTAAACCAAAATAAATATAAAATAATGGTGTTTAGAAACGGTGGAAGAACAGCTCGTTCCGAGACATGGTTTTGGGGTCAGCAACCCCTGACAATAGTAGCTAAGTATACATATCTGGGTTACCCTCTAACTACAAAAATTTCGACCCAATATGCTTCCCAATACTTTAGAAACAAAGCACTGAATGCAATTAATGCACTTTGGAGAATCCTTACAAAGGCGCGAATAAAGTCCTTTACCTCAGTGATGAAACTTCTTGACACTATTGTTCTTTCTACGTTACTATATGCGGCACCAATGTGGGCAATTAACCAGCTGAAGACAGTCAATAATATCCAAGATGCATTTCTTCGTCGTCTCTTAGACTTACCAAACTTCACACCAGGATATATCCTCAGAAGAGAATGTGGAAGAATATTAACTGAACTTGCTTAAACTATCTCTGGAAAGTCACCGCGAAAAAGGAAATAGAAAACAGTTTTACTCAAAATTTAATAAAAATTCTAGACTCTAAGGGATATTCCTTTCTTAAGGGCTGCGAAGACTACTTAGCCATACGGAAAGAACTGCCAGGCATAATTAGAACTACCACAGACCAACTAATTCAAAACGATCAGATGAAAATTATTGATTCAACCCACTTTGCTCACTACAAATTTTTGAGTGAATCATTCATGACAGAGGCGGTTAAATGTTTCGCTTCCCAACAAAAGACTAGTTGCACAACATAGAGTTTTATGGCAATTTTTCAGGGAAGAAAGAAAAGACTTCTGGAAAGAAAATGGCCGGAACTGTTTACTTTGTAAGGATCTCATGGATGATAATTTGGTTCACTATTTCTTCCAATGCCCTCTCTTAACAGAAAAATGTACTGAAATTTTCCCAAGCCCTAACTCTGGTCAATTTAGATACCATCGCATATGTCAACTTCTCTCTTCAGCTCTGAATGATGAATTACTGATTGTTAGATACTTTAAGTTCTGCACAGAAGCTGGGCGCATGAGAAAGAATGCAGGGCAAAGGATACTGGAGGATGACCTATCTGTAAATAGGTAACTGAATGTGAGACAAACCTTATTTTGTTGTAAATATTTCCTATTCCCTCTTCTCTTGTTGACGTGTAAATACGGCGAATCCTATATGGGGCGGAATGCCCTAAATAAAGGCTTTTGTTGTTTGTTGTTGTACTAAATAACTTCCCAAAGTTTCATGGCGTTCCAATGAGTGGTTTGGTCAGGCATAAAGGATAGACAGACACACATACATTCATTTATATATATATTAAAAAATGTACACACTGACAGAACACCCTAAATTTTATTGACACACTCGCATCAAAAAGTGTATTTTGAAAATATTTAAAAATAGTCTTGATTTTGCATAGCTGACAGCGGTTCGCGAATTGGCAATGGGGACGCTGAGTTGAATACTCAATGGTTGGGACAATATTCGCAAAGCAAGTTATTTGGGCGTAAATTAATACATGGGCAAAGTAGGTATTTATGTCAAGAGCAGTAATAATTATCAAAGATAGTAATTGGTGACATGGGTAGTAATTCTTTGCAAAAATGTCAATTGGCAAAATTGACACAGATAGAGGTTGTGGATACTTATGCCTGAGGTTTGCACGCCGTACAATTTAGTAAAGTATTTGGGCAAAATGTCGAATAGCTCTATGTTTGTTAGTTATCGTCATTAATGTGAATTGTCGACATAACTTGAAATTATTGCCGACGATGTTAAAAATCTCCATGATCTATAATTCTCGACAAAATTGCCAATTGGCTCCATGATTATTAATTCTTTCTAAAGATATCAAATGGCCTCATGATCAAAACTTCTATAGAAAAATGTCAAATACTCCATGAGCAGTAATTTTCGCCAACGATGTCAATCGAATCTCTATCAGCAATATACTTCAAGGATGTCAATTTAATCAATGATTATTAATTATCGCGAAGGATGCTAATTGCCATACTGTCAGTAATTCTCTCCAAATATATCACTTGCCTCCATGATCCTTAATTTTCGTCAAATCGGCTTAGTAATATCAATGATATTCTTCAAAGTTATCGAAGAGTTTGTGGTAGGTCGATTTATCAATTCCAGCGATTTCCCAAATAAAGTATTTCAAAGTTAGATTATATTAATATTATAGCATTATGTATTAGTTACATTTTCATGCAAAATCAATAATGGTATACAAAGGATTAATAGCCTAAAAAGTTCGAAAGGATCTCATTGGCTGCCGTCGACAACCCGCGCCACATAGTGATGGCCGACTGTATTATATTTCCAGGGCCGCTTGCGTGTTTGCTGAGTCTTCTATTCACAAGAAATTCCCCCTTCAACAATGGATGCTGATTAGAAATACTTCAAAATTTCTTAATATTCTCTAGCAAGATCTTTTTATTTAATAATATGATATCATCTTCAAAAAATTTGCTAACACACATTTATAGAATTTTGAGAAAATAAAAATTTCTAGAAAATATATTTTACGAATGTATCATTGTCCTAACAACACCACAATCAACAATCTAAACATCAAATATTTTTGGAGGTTCAAAATATCTTTCAAAATCCATGGTCGAGACTTTATAAAATTGCTAAAATCTAAATTCTTTCTAAAGTGAGTCAAAGTTGATTTTTATAAGTATCTTTCAAAATAATATATATGTGATAATTCATCTAATTATTAGAATTTGAAAATAATATAAAAATCGAACATAATGATTTATTTAAAAAAATCACTAATTTTATTCTCTATGAATCATATATTCAATTCTAGAAGTTTAATCCAAAATAGATGCTGCCTAGACAGAGAGATACTCAGCTGTCTTTTGAAAATAAAACTTTTTATTTTTATTTTATCCTCATGCGAAGACTGATGATTTTGTTGAAAAACAGCCGATAAAAATGAAATACATTCTATGTCCGAAATGTTCTTTTTCATAAGAAATAGAAAGTTAAAGTTAAAAAATAATATTAAGGTAAAATTCACACACAACATTTTTCATCTGCTAATTGAGTTCAGTTACCTATATTCTTCATTGCTTTCCAGTCTCTTTACTGGTTGACAATTTTGGTAATGAAATGTCCCCCTATAAAAAGCGTGAAGATTATGACTCTTATTTCAAAACATTGTTATAATGGCAAAGACAGAGATAATCATTCCGTAGTTGGTCCACAAACTGTTGAATGTTAAAACATGATACTTACTCTCTATGGCAAAATATTGATTAATTCATATTAAGAAAAACTTGTATATAATAAATACTACTTTGAGCCGAAAATATTTTGAATTTCTCATTCAATGCATGTGTGTTTAAATATTTTCATTCTTTTTTAATTAGTGTGTCTTTTAAATATCGTGCTCAATTTGGATATGGCTGATAGAACTGGGAAGGGAAGAAAAGGGTTGCATGCATAACACTTATATAACCAATATATAACATATTTACCGACTAGATTATACAACTAGATATAAGATTACACTACAGAAGTCATATGTTGACTTCACTATTCTACGGGAAAAAAAAAAGATTGAATCCCCATCAAAAGAAAACGTTTTTTTTTTTGTTTATTCCTAGTACACATGGTACAGGCCATGATATTCATGGTGGGTAGAAGTAGGCGACTGCTTTTACTGTAAGTGCACCACGTGTCTACACATGTGAAGAGCAGTTCGACTTGCACTTACAAATGTGCCAGAGCCCCGTTTTGTTTCTTGCACTCGTTGGTAGGGTTAGAATTTTGCAATAATCGGAGGCCATTGGAGCATTTTTTTCATCAGAAAAAAAGTGCCCAATGCGGGAATCGAACCCGGGTCGTAGCGGTCGAAAACCAGCGGTTTAGACCATCCTTCCATCGACCCCCTAAAAGTAATAGTTACACCAGATAACAACTTTCAAAAGTCAACGAATATGCGGATTAGATAAATCTGAATATAGACAACATTCTGAGATTAAAAATACTCTGGCAATCAGATATATATTATCGAATATTTAATACTAATAATGGTCAATAGATGGCGTCTAGTTTTGGCGTTTAATTTGACGGGAGAGAAACCATATGCTTCAATAGATCAGTTTCCTTCTATTTTCATCTACATTCAACTATACATATAATACTATAATTATAATATACAACTATGATACTTGTATAATATATTTTATTATTATCATACACTGCGTGACATTGAAAATGGAACACCAAGAAATAGTGGCCAGAAAGTGATGAAACTCGGCAGACAGAGAGAGACAGGGACGAACAATAAGTGATCTTTATTTCAAAATGATAGTCATAATACAGAGCGAGAACGGCGTCGGCTTAGTAGCAAGTAGGACCACTGCGGACGGCGATGCACGCAGCAACACGTCTAGGTAGAGAGTCAATCAGAGTACGGATGGCGTCCTGAGGGATGGCTCTCCATTCCCTCTCAACCATTTGCCACAGTTCGTCTTCTGAACGTGGCTGTGGCAAGGCATGCAAACGGCGTCCAATGATGTCCCAGACGTGCTCGATTGGTGAAAGATCAGGAGAGTACGGTGGCCAGGGAAGCAGCTGTACATCTTGCAGAGCTTGTTGGCTAATGCGAGCAGTGTGCGGTCGGGCGTTATCCTGCTGATAAAGGGCATTGGGTACCCCCTGAAGGTAGGGGAGTGTCACCGATCGCAGCACATCATCAACGTATCGTTGGGCCGTCATAGTGCCCTGAATACGAAGTAAAGGTGACCTGGAATCATACGCGATTGCGCCCCAAACCATGATTCCACGTTGTCGCACGGTGGGGCGTTCCACAATTGCTGCCGGATTGGACCTTTCTCCACGTCGACGCCACACGCGTACACGGCGACTATCACTGGACAAGCAGAAACGCGACTCATCTGAGAACACGACCCTGTGCCATTCCGTCATCCACGTCGATCTAGCCCGGCACCAGTCCAAACGTTGGCGCCTATTCGGTGGGGTCAATGGCAGTCTTCTTAGCGGACGGCATGAGTGCAAGCCATTAGCAACTAATCGACGGGAAATGGTTCTGGTCGAGATGAAATGATCTAGGGTGTCTTGCACATGTTGCAGGATGGCGGTACAAGTGGCTTGTGGGGCCGCCACTGCTTGTCGAAGGATACGCCGATCCACACGTGCTGACGTCACTCTGGTTGCACCGACATTCCTATAAATTGCCACATTTCCTTGTTCCAACCATCTTCTCCACAGTCGGTGCACCGTGGACGCACCAAGGTGTGTATCAGCTGCGATTTGACGTATGGACCAACCTGCCCTTTTCAGTCCGATCACCATGCCCCTCGTAAAAGCGTCTGTCTGCTTGAACTGCCTCCATTTACGATGACCTGGCATTCTCTGTTATTACACGTGTTTTTTCACACAAGAACAAAATTTCTACAATGATTTTCCTTGAAGAAATAACGACACGAATACTGTCCTTTCTGCAAGTTCCTTCCCTTATATCTTACTCCATGTGCGCACGAGAGCTGCGCATTTTACATCATTTGCATAACTCGGTTAGGCGCGTCTACCCTGAAATTTGCATACTTTTCTGGCTACTTTTTCTTGGTGTTCCATTTTCAATGTCACGCAGTGTATTATCATTCATCATATATTAACTACAGGGTGATCCAAAAGTCCCGCACAACTTTAAAAATTAATAACTCCGCGAATATTTGCGCTAGAGCAATGCGGTAAACACCATTGTGTTCAGAATGCAATGGGATTTTTTATGGCAAATATTGAAAATTTCGAAATTGATTTTAGTTACAATTTCATTCCCTAGATGGCGCTGTACCAGAATCAGAAATTCAGCGGCCAAATTGTTTGATTAATTGAAAAATATAACTGATCGACACGTATTTTTCCTTTTTGTATACCAGGAAAGAATCCTAATAATATCAAATCGTTAATTAATAAAGCACCATTTCGCCAAAAGTTAGAAGAAATGGTTAACGATTTTTAAATACAATCTGAGATATGTAAAATAGGTATATGCAAATTAAAACATGTAGCAAAAAATATTTATATTTTTGATAGAGTTTTGTCAAATATATTGAATGTTTGAAAAACATAGCTGAATTCAATACACGATTTTTTGAAATGTTAATATAGTACCAAAAATTATGATGTTACTACTAATAAGATTTCTTGCTATAAGGAATGTGTAATTTCTTGAATAATTGGCGACACTCGACTATTTAACTGGAAATTTGTCATGATCCAACAAATGAAATATAGATGGGAGTGACAAAATACATTTGTCGTACTTTATTCCAAATATCCTATGGGCTTGTCAAATGTTATCATTGTTTATTATACTGTACACGATTTTTAAAAATGTATCCGCTCAAATAAATATAATTTTTAAATCAACCTTTTGCGTTGAAAAACGTGGTAGTAAAATCATTTTGTATTATTTTTTTTTGCCCAAAATTTCTAAAGGTGGGGGGTTACAGAGAATATTCCTTATGCTATTTCTTTTAATGAGCGAAAAGCGATAAATTAAACATAAGGGGTAAAATTGTGTGTACAGTGTTATTCGAGAAGTTATAACACTTTGGTGTGCACGACATAATATAAGATGTGAGCAAATGACAAACAAACAAAAATTACTGTTCACAAATAAAAAAGAGACAAGATATGAGGACATAATTTATTTACCCATAACCCAACACAAAGAGCTGCAAAACATTGGTAGATAATATAATACATGGCAGCTTATATAACACATGAGGTAACTTGTCTCTTGGAGGCCTTGTCTCTTGTATTAGATCACAATCCTTGCTCAATGTGGCACCCTTCATTCTCAAACACCGCCTGCAGACGATAGATTACAGAATGGACAGCATTAAATAAAATATCTGATGAAATTGATGAAACGTGCCGTCTGATAGAAGCCTTCAACATGACCAATGTGGTAGGCCGGCATCGATAAACACGCGACTTAATGTACCCCCATAGCCAAAAATCGCAAGGCGTCAAGTCTGGTGATCTTGAAGGCCACTGGTGTATAAAGTGGCGACTTATCACACGATCTTCACCGAACGTATCCTTCAGCAATTGTTTGGCACCGCGGGAGATATGAGGAGGTCCTCCATCTTGCATGAATGTTATTTCGCTCAGTGCTTGTCTGTCCTGCAATATGGGGATAACCTTTTCTCTCAAAAGTTGAACATAACGTTCACCAGTTACAGAAACGGTTTTAAAAGTTCTTCCATTTATTTCTTCAAAGAAAAATGGCCCAATAATAAAAGAAGAAGTGAACCCACACCAAACTGTAACTCTGGGCTGATGAAGTGGCATTTCTGTAAAAATCCTAGGGTTTTCTGTTGCCCAAATGCGGCTGTTTTGAGTGTTGACTTCTCCATTTAGAGAAAAGTGAGCTTCATCTGTCCACAGAACATTCGACAGCCAGTTTTCATCAATATCAATTTGCCGGAAAACCCATGCAGCAAATTCTTGACGCTTCTCAAAATCGCCGACTTTTAGCTCGTGAAATCTTTGAATTTTGTACGGGTATTTTTTAAGAAAAATTCTTAGAGCTCTCCAAACTGTTCCATACGAAATACCCGTTTGTCGAGAAACTTGTCGAGCACTTACTTCTCCATACGTGGATAACGTTTCAATAGCTTCAACATTCTGCGAAACCGTAACAGCCACTGACTTGCGTGTCGATGGTCTTCCACTCCGAGGTTTTGCTTCCAGAGATCCAGTCTTCTCAAATTTTTTATCATTCTCCGTAAGAGAGTAGCAACTCATGGGTCCTTTACCTCTTCGAATACCTTTAAAGTTACGAAACGCTCGTAAAGCTTCAGTGGAAGAATCTGAATTGCAATAATAAAATTTCACCAAGAGTACTTTATCCTTTAGTGACGGCATCCCAGAGTAAAATAAATGATCAGGGATAGTTGAATTTTTCAAATGAATTAAAATAAACATAATCGATATATGGCTTCTGAAGCCAACTGTGCGGACGTGTTTGGCATCGCTTGTCTCGTACCGCGAATGGGATTTAACTCTGCATATCACAATATAGTATTAAAATTAACTCCTAAAGTTTACGAAATTTTAAGAAAAATGAGTAATGAGATATACACCGATTTTGAGCGATGTTCTACACAAGACAGAATATTTGTAAGACAATGCCAAAATTGTTTTGAATTTAATCCGTACCATAAAACAAAAGACTGCCAAAACATTAAAATATGTAAAATATTCGGTGTACAGGGTAGCCACAACTGTACTGAAGCGCCAAATTGTCACCATTTCTCTAAGCAGCCTAAATTTAAAAACCTTTCTACAAACCATAAATCAAATTCAAGTGAATGCCCGATTTACAAATCACAAATAGACAAAATTATCCAAAGGACACAATATTCACAAATACACGAGGGAAATGATGTAGCAAATATAATTTAAAGCTTAATCTTAAATACAGGGTGATCCAAAAGTCCCGCACTATTTAAAAAATTAATAACTCCGCGAATATTTGCGCTAGAGCAATGCGGTAAACACCATTGTGTTCAGGATGCAATGGGATTTTTTATGGCAAATAATGAAAATTTCGAAATTGATTTTAGTTACAATTTTATTCGCCAGATGGCGCACTACCAGAATCAGAAATTCAGCGGCCAAATTGTTCGATAAATTGAAAAATATAACTGATCGATACGTATTTTTCCTTTTTGAATACCAGGAAAGAATCCTAATAACATCAAATAACAAATTAATAAAACACCACTTCGCCAAAAGTATGAAGAATTGGTTAACAATTTTTAAATACAATCAGAGATATGTAAAATAGGTAAATGCAAATTAAAACATGTAGCAAAAAAAAAAATTGATATTTTAGATACGGTTTGTGTTTCCGAAGATAATAAATTTCTAATATTTTTTAAATTCAACTCTCTCTCAGTATCGATTATATTTATTTTAATACATTTGAAAAATATGTATCTATCTCTGATAATTTATTTAACTCTGGAAAGCCGTTGTTGTGGTCGTGTCCAATAAAGAGCCTCAGATGTATCCATGCATCTCCATCACAGCAGCAGCAATGTCCACTATCTTGGGTGTGTAAAGCTGCTGCTCTGGGTCTATGTCATATTCCTGCAAGGCTGCGGCCATTGCTGGCTATGAGAATATGTGGGTAGGTGTAAGTTCCACACCAGGACAATTGTTGCATGCCCTATAGGTTATTGTGCCATCTGGATGTATTGTCATTCCTTTATAGTGTTTTGTTCCAAGTCTTGTTATAGTTTTTGTCATTTTTCTCTCAGAGTTTATTTCGCATTTTGATCTTTTCTTATTTATTGTTTAATTATCTTGCATTTTGACAAAGAATCAGCGTCAAATAATGACATTTGTTCTTTCCTTTGGCTCAATTTTCTGGCTTCCTTTGCCAATTCAGATGCCATTTCATTACCCCCGATCCCAGCATGGGCAGGGATCCATTGTAGAATGCAGTTATTCTCCAATGGTTCCAGTTGGGTAAGTAACGAGTGTTTTTTCCGTGTGATTTTAGTATTGCCCTTCTGAATTGCTTCTAGAGCGGATATGGAGCCGCTGTATATTAAATTTCCTTCTGCTTGATGCAGGGATGGTTGGTTAAAGCATACATCAAGGGCTTTCCAGATAGCCGTCAGTTCACAAGTGAAGTTTGACGAAATCTGTCCGGCTCCTTCTTTGATTTTGTTGTGCGTTCCATCTTACAGTATTATGTTAATTCCGGCCCCTCCATAACTCAGGGTAAGGTCTGAAGATCCATCTGTATATGCTGTTAAAGGGGGTGGCCTAGCATTTTTAATCAAGAATTTGTACTATGAGAACATAGCCGTTCAAACACATTAGACCTCGAAGCCCAAGATATCAAAGTCTACCTCAATCAAAACAAAGCCATCAACATATACAATATGTATCACCCTCCAAACAATAAATTTATTGACGATGGAACAATGGCTCAATTTCTTACAGACAACTCTTATTGTAGGTAACCTTAATGCCAAACATCAACTATGGGGATGTTCCACGCCAAACCCAAGAGGCAAAATACTTTCAAACATATTTGACGACAATGCCATCATGTGCTTAAATGATGGGAATCCTACCCATCATTCATACAGCTATAATACTGCACAAGCCCTTGATATAAGTTTTTACTATCCTGACATTTTCCACAAATGCAAATAGCAAATATTAAAAAGTATTGTAAGTGATCATTTGCCTAATTTGATAGAAATTAGCACCAAGACCAAAACCAGCTCAATTAAGAAAAATTCTGGAACTTCAAAAAGGCTAATTGGATATCTTTCGAAAACACCATTATTAAAGCAGCCACAGTTTCAATACCAAGAGGTAATATTAAGAAATGGATTCCAAATTATACACACCAGGCAAAACATATTCAAACACTTATAACTAAAAGAAATGAACTACAAAAAAGAGCACCCAAAACCAAACAAATTGTAGAACTGAACTGAACATTGTGAATGCAAAAATAAAAATATTATACGTAAATGTGAAAAGGGAAAAATGGAAACAAACTTGTGAAAACCTGAACCCAAGAAACCCAAATACAAAACTTTGGAATTTGGCAAAACAAATTGACAGATCCCAGTCACAAAGCGAAAAAACTAATATGATTAAGAATACAGATGGTGCACCAGCAACTAATGACAAAATTGCTGCCAATCTTTTAGGTAATTCATATCAAATAAGTAGTAAAATCAAGGTTGAAACAAAGGCCCGAAGGATTATTCATGACTGTAAAAATGTCACCAGCACTCATAATATTTTCCATGAAAAAATCAATATGAAAGAGCTAGCTTATGCATTAGAAAACACTGACCTAAACAAGACTCCTGGGCCAGATGGAATCCATGGCCGAATGATTTCAAACTTGGGCAAATTTGGCAAAGAAAGACTTCTTAATATTTTCAATAACTCCTGGAAAACTGGAAAATTGCCTCAAGACTGTAAAATGCAACAATAATTCCCATTTAAAAACTTGACAAATCTGCTGATGACCCAAAAAACTACCGACCTATCTCCCTCACAATTATTTGCTGAAAATTAATGGAAAAAATTATACTCAGACGACTCACCTACCACCCCGACACAAGAAATCTCTTACCAGAAGAACAATATGGATTTAGGAAAGGACATGGGACAATAGACCAACTCTTATTTTTCACACAAAAGGTAAAAGATGCACAAAACAGAAAACCAACTAACCACACAAGACCTTGACCTAGACCTTACACAAGCTTTTAATAAAGTATGGAAAAACAAGTTAATTACAAAATTATACAAACATTTCAAAATTGATGGAAAAGCTATCACTTGGATAAATGATTCCCTTAAAAATAGATACATCAGGGTCAAATATAATGGCACTCTATCTAAAACCTTCAAATTGTATCAAGGATTACCACAAGGATCAGTCCTTAGCCCAAATCTCTTCACCCTATTTATTGCAGGCATAGAAGAATAATTTTCACATAAAACCAATATTGGACTTTTCGCTGATGACATTATTCTATGGAGCAGCAACACTAACTGGAAAAAAGCTGAAAGAGATTTGAACAAGACTCTTCTCCACCTAGAAAAATTTGCTAATAAACATAAATTAGAATTTAACCCCCAAAAATCTGAAACCTGTCTTTTTACTACCGATAAGAAACTATACAAAATAAGACCAAATATTATTCTGAAAGAACAACAATTGCAATATAATAAACATCCTAAATATCTCGGCTACACCCTGGATCCAGACATTAACTCCAGTAAACATATTGAAGGAGTTGTTAGAAAAGGAAGAGACCGACTAAAAATCTTGAAATGTATTTCAGGAAGAGTGGGGAGCTGAAGCAACAACACTAAAATTAACTTACACATCTCTAATGAGACCTATCTTGGAATATAGATATCAAATCTATGGTACAGCATCTGAAACAAATCTAAAATCACTGGAAAAGATACAACTAAATGCAGCTAGAATTATTACAGGTCTTCGAAATACCTGCCCTAATAATATTGTACTTTACGAGGCAGACATTATGCCCTTAAAGGATAGAAAAAGCTACAATCTGCCAAAATATATAAACAAAATCAAGAGTTATGAAAACAAACACAGAACTTTCAATTACATACTTAATTGGGAATCCAATATAAGACTCAAAAAAGAAGGCCCTCTCCACCTGGCTAAAAGAAATGGATTTTTAAAATATAAAGTGGAAAAATATTATTTAGCAGAAAAAATATCTCCATGCGAATCACTAACAAAATGTTATTTTTAATGCCACTTTAAATGAACCCACCAATAAACAATACCAAAATCCAAAATACTTAAAACAATTATCATTAGAAATAATTAATATAAAATTCCTAAAAATGTAATAACTATCTATACCGATGGTAGCAGAGACGAGTTGGGACACACTGACAGTGACTCTCTCATTAAAACCACAAATGGCAATCAGAAAATAAACAGAAGAAACCCAGATTTTTGCTCAGTCTTCAGATCCGAACTTATAGCCATCTATGAAGCCTTAAAATCCATCAGAAACACTAAACATCACGATATATGGATTATTACTGATAGTAGAAGTGCCATACAACACTTGAGTCACACAAGGGAACTTAGAGACAAAGTAAGCAGGAACATAATTGGTTTTCTCCAAAAACTCTCAATACCTCAAAAATTCACCTTCAATGGATACCCTTACATGTTAGCATTGAAGGCAATGAAGCTGCTGATGCGCTAGCGAAAAAAGGCACAAAAGAACCCTTACTACAGAAAAATAAACTTACTTTTAAAGAAATAGAAACAGTAGCTAAAACAAAAATAAACAATAACTGGAGGATCCCACCTAAGCACAGTTAGTACACCCTAGAAGCAGATGGCCACCCAGACCTTTCGGTCCACAAGCCGGCATCCGAAGCATGCCCTTCGCTGCTATTCTGTTCAACTCATAAGCCAAGTAACGGTATCCAAGCTAGAGCTTGGACATTGTACCTGGAAACACCACCTCCCAGACAACGTGTCTGGAAGGATTTCTATACCGGAGGCCTTTAAACACAGCAAAAGAGGAAAGTATTTACTGTGTCCAGTAGGGACCGCGGGGAGGCGGCCCCCGGTCGACTCTGTTCACTCACAGTTGAGGTAAAGCTCAGATGCCACGTCGTAGGCTTTCTCAAGAAGCTTGCTGTGGTTTCTCAGCAGCTTACTCTCGATCGCGCCCCTCGCCCTCCTTCTCTCTTCCTGCACGCCCACTACCCTTGGACAATCCAAGACGTAGTGGCGTGCATCCACATCCCTTTCTTCATAGACGCAATCAGGGTTTCTCTTAATTTTAAATCTGTGGAGACTTGGGGAAGAGCCCATGTCCCGAACTACCCTAATGAATTTGTGGGACATTACCTTACAGAGGTACTTGGGTGTTGTTACCCAAATGAATACCTCTCTCCCTTCACACTTTTCCTCCATCTGTCCAACCATAAGTCCTGGACGTGCCCCCTGATCCTCCTATAAACTTCTTTCTTGGTCACTGGGGTCCTCAGTGATCTACCTCTAAAGCATCCTGCCTTAGCGAGCCTGTCTGCGAACTCATTACCTTCGATGAGGCTGTGTCCCCTAACCCTCCGGAGCCCGCGTTATCATCTCCAGCTCCTGGATTATTTGATGCGCGAGTTGCCCTTTCACCAGATTGATGGCGACGAGGGCCGACATACAATCTGAATAGAGGCGGTCCGGGCTGAAGTTCTTCTCGGCACACACTCTGAGGGCTACCCTGATCGCAACCAGCTCGGCTGAAAAGACCAATTCGTCCACTCTGAGTGTTAAGCTTTCTTGGAAGATCAGCTCTTCATTAGTGAAAATCACTACTCCAGCTCCAGTATTGGTTCCAGACTTACTACCATCAGTGAAAACCTCCGTGTCGATCCCTGTCGGCTCTCCAGGACTCCAATTCCACTTTGGCAACCACTGCGGAGGCTTCCTTGGGTCCCTCTTCCATTCCAGGGCACCCGCTTCAAGTCCCAGGGCATCTTCCCTGTTCTCCCAGATCTTCTGTCTGATGGTCTCCTCCTCTAGTTTCAATCCCAGGGGAATAAGCCCAGCGAGGACCAAAAAGGCATTACTGCTGGTAGTGCGATATCCCCCTGTGATTCTGAGTGCCGCTGTCCTCTGCACGCTCTCTAGAGTTTTTGCCACCTTCTGATCCCTGTTATAGCAGGATTGGCTCGACACAGGAGAGGCAGAGGTTCCTAAAAATAGTACCCTCCTTCTCCCCCCCCCCTATTGAGAGCCAACCAGGACAGGCCTGCACAACGCCTCCCTGCCTCTCGTCACCATCTCCTCCGCCTGGTATTGCCAACCCATCTTGTCATCAATGACCACCCCCAGGATGGTCATCCTATTGACCAACGCTACCCTCCGTCCTTTCATCCGGATAGCCGGCTTGTGCTCCCATTTGATCCCTTTCCTTTTAGTTCTTATGTCCCTAGGCTTAAAGCTGAGGGCTTTAGTTTTGGAGACATTGAACTTAAGGCCAGAGTCATGGGCTCAGTTCGAGAGAATTTGGAGAGAAGCTTCAACACACTTCTCAGCCTTCGCTCTCGAAGCAGCCTCAATGATGAGGAACTGGTCGTCAGCATAGAGAACCAGCCAGGCTCCCTCAGGTAGCTCCACCTGGAAAACGGTGTTTACCAGGATATTCCACATAAAAAGGCCGCAGCAAGAGCCCTGGGGGCAACCCCTAGCACAATTTCTTTCCAACTTCCGCCCACAAAAACTGAGGCTAATCCGTCTATCCCTCAGGAAGTCATGAACCAAGCTGCACAAATTATCAGGACAACCCATGTCGATCAAATTTCATCAGCTTGTTCCAGCTCATGGAGTTGAACGCGTCAACAATGTCCAGGGCCACGAGAAGAACCCAAGCACCCTTATTTAAGCCCATCTCAACCCCCTCTAACACCTCGTTCAGAGCCGTGGTTGTGGAGTTCCCTTCCCTAAAACCATGTTGGAAAGAGGAAAGGAGCTCATTACTCTCTAGCCAGTGCTTCAGTCGCTGAGATAGTAGGCTATCCAGGACCATACCTAGACACACTAGTAAAGAAAGCGGACGATAATCATTAGGAGAATTACCCTTTCTACCAGACTTTTCGAGAAGCACTACTCGGGCAACCTTCCATGCCTCAGGAAAAGTACCAGTGTCCAGGCACCTATTGAAAAACCTGGCAAGAAGTGATGGGTGCATTCTTAACAGGGCTTTCACGACCGTGTTATCGATCCCTTCGGGACCAGGAGATTTCCTTTTCCCGAACTTGAAAGCCGTCAGTTTCACCTCATTCTCAGAAAAGGGCGGATCCACCAAACCACAAGTGGTCAGAGAGATCTCGTCCTCTGGTTCCTCGTTTCTGAAGTGCCGATCCAAGTTGTTTTTATTTTATCTTCTGCTTTCGAGCGAGTAGGTCTAGAACACATTCTCTCTGAATTTTCTCATTGTTGGTGGATGAAACAGCACCAGTGATTATTTTGGCCGCTTTTGCTTGAACACTGTCTAGTCTTACTTTTAGTGATGAGCTTGAGGGAGCCCAGACCGGTGTTGCATATTCCATTATCGGCCTTATTAAGGTGATATATGTTGTTCTGAGAATTCTGGGTTTTTCTCCCCAATTTGTTCCACATAGCCATCTCAGAATGTTTAGTTTTCTGGTAGCTCTATTTGAGGTGCTAAGTATGTGTTTTGAAAATTCCAATTCCTCATCAATGACAGTTAAAATAATTTTATTGACATCTTGTCAATACATACAAAGTGCACAGTCTGCACTATTTAAAAAAAGATAATATGCATTATATACATGTGATATCTTGGGACCTCTGGGACCAGTGTTACCTCGATGTCAACTCTACCGTGCAGTCGTGGTGGAAGGCGACACAGCTGGGCCAAAGGTGAAATAAGCCAATAGAGATTCCACTTAGAAGCGTCTGAACGTCAAGAAGGAATGGGACGAGGAGATTTCTGGCAGGAAAGGGTTTACCTTTTATCGGAGCGTCCGGTGGACAGGGACTGGAACAAAGACTAACTAAGGACTGACTAACTGAGGATCGGGGCCTCCTTTTATAGCTGAGCTGGGTCCGAACAGGTCACTGCTATTTTCTGACGTAAACAGGGGGGGGAAGTTTTATTATCCAGGAGGGCCACGACCTCGTAAAAGTTGGACTGGGTTTGCTAGGCCTTCTCTCCTATTTTCACCTAAGCCTGATTAGTTTTAACCTTAATTTTCTCCTGTTAGTCTCCATTCCTTCTATCTGTACAGTTGCTATACTTTATTAGATTCTTACGCGGTACAGATTGATGTTAGTTGAGGCGTTCTATTTGCAGTAAATAAGAAGTTATATACAATTACGTGGTGGAACATGTGGTAGTAGATATCTGGACTATTTACAACAATTCCATGGTCTTAAATCATCACATACACTATGTACAATGAATATGGCGCCTCTGCCAGCGCTGCAGAGTTTGGTGGAGAATCGCCAGTGGGTCTCCAGCGACACCACGCATTTTGCGATCTACGATGAATACCTAGATCGCGTACTTCGCCGCTTAGGAGATGGTGATGGCGCGGTCCTCGAGACCAACTGGAAAGATCCAGGACTGCAGTATCACACGTTCTTCCTTCCTTGGAAAATTCTCCATTGACCAAAACCTTTAACCTTCTTCCCCTTAAGAAGTCTGCAATCCAGGTTAAGGTTTCTCCTCTTACTCCGATGTTGTGCAGCCTTTCACGTAATTTCTCCCTCCACACTCGATCAAAAGCTGAGGTCATATCAAGGAATATAGCCGTGGTCTTCTTTGGCGGTTTTTCCTGGAAAGAATCTATTATTGATTGACAGAAGTAGAACAGTTGATCAGTCGTACAGTGCTGGGATCTATAGGCAGTTTGGTAGAGGTTTATTTTATTATTTTTAGTGAGCCAGACTATGAGCCTAGAGTGGATAATTCGTTCTGTTATTTCATAAAGTATGCTGGTGAGAGCAATTGGCCGATAGTTCTTGGATTCCTTGGCATCTTTGTTTGGTTTCAGTATTGGCACAGTAATTGATATCTTCCAATTCTTTGAGAGTTCACCAGTTTACCATGAAATGTTCAGTATTCGTAGGAGTTGTTTATTAGCTTTGACTTCAAAGTGTTTAATCATTTGACCAAAGATTAGATTATCTCTTGGTGACCTCTTAGATTTTTTTATTGATGAGTTTAGCTCATTCAGTGTGAAGTCTCTCGAGAAAATATCTTGTTGATGGAAGTTTCTTGCTTGTTTAACTAACTGGTTTATATTATTTTTAGAGTCCTGTCTTCAATCGTATATTTTAGTATGGAAGTGCTTGAAAGATATACAGCATTTATGTTAGTCATCTGTTTGTTCTCGTTCTCGCTGTTCTATTCATATCGGTTAGAGTATTGGAGGATTGGTGTTGGTTTTGATTGTTTTCTAACACTCTAATCATATTCCAGTGTTGGCTGTCCTTTCTTGGATCCATTTTTTCGCAGAACTCTGCCATTTTTCTCTTGTTTGCATATCCAAATTTCTTGTTCTATTTTGTGACTAATTTCAATGTGTTACTTTCTCTTTTCTTCTGTTTTATTTTTTTTAAGAAGTTCATTGATATTGTCTCTCTCTGCAATCATTGCCTCGATGTTGTGGTCCTTCCAGTAAGGTATCCACAGGTCTAACGTCTCCTAGGTATCGATGCTTTTGCAGCTTTTGATATATTCGAAGAGAAGTTTTCCAAGTTTTTGTCAAGCGTTCTGTAATTCAATTTTTCGTTGCACAGTTCTTCAAGCTTTTCTGTCAATTTTTTTTCAAGTCGGCTTTCCTAAAGTTCCATGTTCTTTTATTCTGTTGGATATTCTCAATTTTGAAGTTTAGGGTTGTTAAAATTGGTCTGTGGTCACTGATTGCACCTCTCAGGATTTTCCATTGTGTTGTGGGTGCGATGTTGAAATTTATCGCTGTGATGTCTATTGCGGATTCTGTGCCTGTCGACTTGGATAGATAGGTGTTCTCTCCCTTATTTAATGGTGTAAGGTCGAGGTCGGTGACCTTTGTTATCCTGGACAGATGATCCCCAAGTTGAACTTTTGGCGTTAAAATCGCCGAGTATGATTGTGATATCCGAAGAGGCTTCACTTAAGGTCTCTATTGTCTGTACCCATACAAAATTCAAAGATTTCACGAGCTGAAAGTTGGCGATTTTGAGATGCGTCAAGAATTCGCTGCATGGGTTTTCCGGAAAATTGATATTGATGAAAACTGGCTGTCGAATGTTCTGTGGACAGATGATGCTCACTTTTCTATAAACGGAGAATCTAACATTCAAAACAGCCGCTTTTGGGCAACAGAAAACCCTAGGATTTTTACAGAAATGCCACTTTATCAGCCTAGAGTTACATTTTTGTGTGGGTTCACTTCTTCTTTTATTATTGGGCCATTTTTCTTTGAAAAATCAATGGAAGAACTTTTAAAACCGTTTTTGTAACTGGTGAACGTTATGTTCATATGGGGTGTCGCATACCTCGCGACATTTGCATGATATTGATTTGTTTTGTATATTTTTACTTGTATATTTGCATATCCGCGATAAGCGCGATGTATATATATAGGTAGAAAAAGTAATAAAGTTAGAGTTTCTTTTTTGTGAAATCTTCTCGTGTTAATTCTTGTCGTAGAACACGACAATATGGCGCAGCCCCGGACAGGATCGACCATGGAAAGTCTCCTCAGGGAAATGGTGGAGCAACAAAGCTTGATGATGAGCATTCTTTGTGGAAAAGAGAAAGAAGAATATCTCAGCGAAGAGGATTACTATGAACAAAAAGAATATCTCAAATATTCAGTTGTTGAAGAGGTAGACGAAGAAGAAGAGAAAGAAGAGGCAAATATTGAGTCTCTAAGAAGTCTTGAAAAATCTGAAATCAGGACGATGGTGAAGCAGCAACGTTTGATAATGGACTTACTTTTCGAAGTTGAAGAAAGTAAAAAATCTCAAGTTGCGAAAAATTCAGTTGTAGAAACGGAAGAAAGTGAAAAGGCCGAAATTGAGAAAAAATCCGTTGAAGCAGATGAAAGTGAAAAGGCTGAAGTTGAAAAAAATTATGTTGAAGTTGAAGAAAGTGAAAAAGCTCAAGTTGATAAAAAGTCAGTTATAGAAACTGAAAGTGCAGAGTCTCTTACGAAAGAGGATGTTATTGCTGGTATTGATGCAGATAATGCAGGACTCTGTGATCTTGATGGTGCCACTTTCACTCAAGCTGGGGAAATTGACAAAGATTCAGAGAATACAGAAGAAATTTCCGATTGCATTATTGATGTTCCTAACACTCAAGCTGGGGAAATTGACAAAGATTCAGAGAATACAGAAAAACTTTCTGATTGCATTATTGATGTCCCTGACACCCAAGCTGGAGAAAAAGAACCTACTAAGGAGTCTGGTACTTGCAAAAAAGAACCAAAGCCTGGTACCGGCGAAGAAGCTTTGAGAGAGCTACCTTGTTATGATACTCTATTGGAAACTCTCAAAAAAGAAATCTATTCGTTTCAAACAAGCGGTGAAAAAAGAAATATGAAATTAGGAATAGGTGATTTCGATAAATGCAATCACGTAAGATGTCGTTTGTTAATTTTAAAGGTATTAAAGAAATTAACACGCTGCCAAAAAGTTTGGATTTATGCTAAAGAATTCAGCCAGATGCAAAAAGGCATGCTTGATAAATACGACATTGGAATGATGCAAATTTCAGAGATAGAAAGTGGATTCAGAAGAGAAGCTGAAGGACTGGAGGAATTGCTAACAGCATCCGTACATAATGCTTTTGTAACCTTCGCTGATTTTTTCGAAGGAAAAAGAATGAAATATGTAGGAAAAGGTGTCCAATGTATTTGCTATGGTGAAGTCTTATCAAGCGACAGGTTTTCAACTATTTATAGAATTGGACGATTGAATCTAAAAAGACGTTCATGGGGACAATCTACTGCTGAAGAATTTGAGGAATATGACATTGATGATTTACGAAATAAATTGGCCATCTACAATTCTTTAAGAACCCTAAAAATGGTCAGATCAATTTATGTTATCCATATTCCTTTATGCTTGTTAAAGATACTGAGAAGACGTTTAGGCTTCTCAAAAATATCTTTGAAAAAGGTAAACCAACATCTATAGGACATTTATATGACATGATTCCTAAGTGGACTAATCCCATGTTATTCGTTGGCAATGAAGACGAACCTTCTGTTTTCTACCAGCATGTTTTCAAGCACGATCGTAGTATGATGTGGTGTGACCAGACTAGAGAAGCGCTAAAACGTTTGGATTTGCATGATATGAATTTATCTCATTTTGTCTTTTTTCATCCTGAATATGGAGAGAATTATGAAATCCCAGCCAACAACTGCATTGCTAGGTTGAAAGATTTTGAGATATCTCGACTTGTAGAGAATGATGATCCTAATCCGAATGTTTTTTACGAGAATGTTTCTCAGCTAATTTGGACCCATAATGAAATGCGAGAATTTAACTCTGCTTATAAAATACATACTGAATTCATTGAAGAGACATCCACGCAGATTGCCGTTGAAGAAAGTCAAGAATCTCATTCAGAAACTGAAGCCTTAGATAAGTTGGGAGTCCCATATTTCTGGCTAGCTGTCTTGAAGAAAGCTCCTCAGGCCAGCAAGTACATCCAACCCTATGACAAGCCTGTTCTGGCATATCTTAAAGATATTCGTGTCGAGAGCTATGAAGGTTCAATGGGATTTTCAATCCATTTTGACTTCGATTCCAACCCGAATCTAGAGAACGAGACATTGACCAAATCGTATAAGATGAGATGCCTTGTCAAAGGTGGTGTGAGGGTAGGGCCAGAAATCACTGATGTAACCTCGACCCCCATCAACTGGAAGCAGGATATAACCATCACCAAGTGGCTGGAGGACAATTGCATCCCTTACACTGTGGAGCCTCTTCAGAAGCCTGTTAAAGAGCGCTATGGTGCTGGCCACCAAAAGCCTCATCACAGGAGTGATGAGAGGTCATCGAGGGGGAGTCTGTCGCATACCTCGCGACATTTGCATGATATTGATTTGTTTTGTATATTTTTACTTGTATATTTGCATATCCGCGATAAGCGCGATGTATATATATAGGTAGAAAAAGTAATAAAGTTAGAGTTTCTTTTTTGTGAAATATTCTCGTGTTAATTCTTGTCGTAGAACACGACATGGGGTATTCCCATATTTCAGGGAAAAAGCATTAAGCGAAATAACATTCATGAAAGTTGGAGGACCTCCTCATATCTCCCAAGGTGCCAAACAATTGCTGAAGAATACGTTCGTTGAAAATCGTGTGTTTATCGATGCTGGCCTACCACATTGGCCACGTTAAAGGCTTCTATCAGATGACACGTTTTATCAATTTCAACAAATATGTTATTTAATGCTGTCCATTCTGTCATTTATCGTCTGCAGGCGGTGATTGAGAATGAAGGGTGCCACATTGAGCAAGGATTGTGACCTAATACAAGAGAGAAGGCAGTTACCTCATGTGTTATATAAGCTGCCATGTATTATATTATCTACCAATATTTTGCAGCTATTTGTGTTGGGATATGGGGATAATAAATGCTGTCCTCACATCTTGACTCTTTTTTTTTTGTGAACAGTAATATTTTGTTTGTCATTTGCTCACATATATTTCGTGCAAACCAGAGTGTTATAACTTCTCGAATAACACTGGTGCACACAATTTTTCCCCTTATGTTTAGTTTTTCGCTTTTCGCTCATTAGAAGAAATAGCATAAGGAATATTTTCTGTACACCAATAACTTTAGAAATTTTGTGCAAAAAATAATACAAATGATTTTACTACCACGTTTTTCAACGCAAAAGGTCGATTTGAAAAATATTTTTATTTGAGGGAACACATTTTTTAAAATTGGGTACAGTATGAGAGAGAGTTGAATTAAAAATATTAGAAATTTATTATCTTCGGAAACACAAACCGTATCTAAAATATCAATTTTTTTTTGCTACATGTTTTAATTTGCATTTACCTATTTTACATATCTCTGATTGTATTTAAAAATTGTTAACCAATTCTTCATACTTTTGGCGAAGTGGTGTTTTATTAATTTGTTATTTGATGTTATTAGGGTTCTTTCCTGGTATTCAAAAAGGAAAAATACGTGTCGATCAGTTATATTTTTCAGTTTATCAAACAATTTGGCCGCTGAATCTCTGATTTTGGTAGTGCGCCATCTGGCGAATAAAATTGTGACTAAAATCAATTTCGAAATTTTCATTATTTGCCATAAAAAATCCCATTGCATCCTGAACACAATGGTGTTTACCGCATTGCTCTAGCGCAAATATTCGCGGAGTTATTAATTTTTTAAATAGTGCGGGACTTTTGGATCACCCTGTATATCATGAATTCAACTATATCGCATATCATCATCACTCTGTTGATATTTTTCTCTTTTCATCTAACTAACTTGCATACTAATTCTTATACATATTTCAAATATGTTTATTTCTCTTCCTTCTATGTTTAGCTTACTTATAAAGTGCAAGTGTCCCTAGTAGGACATATCGCGTTTAGTAGAAATAAAAGAAAATATATAATAAATTTCCATCTATAGTCAACTATACAAGGTAGGATAAAAAATTAACGAACCTTGTTTTTATTAATTATTTATTCATATTATAGTAATTTAAACATCAACATTATACCAGAAATAAACTTGCGTTTTTTCGTCTTCATAAGCTTCATTCATTGATGCTAATGTCTCTGGAAAGAGCTTTTTAATTTTACACAAAATTTAATATTTTCCCTTTGTTCAATTGATGACATTGCAGAAACCGACGCGAGCTAAATACTTACAACAAAAATATGCCTAAAATGAAAACTACGCATGCGCATTTACTGGCGTTGCTGAATTAAATTATAGTTTAGGCCTTGTTATTTACAGTCAAATTGATTTTACATTTTTCGAAAGTTGTTTTATATTTTATTTTTTAAAGTTCTGGACACTTTTGATCCTACCGTGTATATATGCCAAATTTCCAATGGTTTTTCAGCAGGTTTGGTGGAAAATATCGAAAAAAAAAACATTAATTTATTTATGAAAGAATATATTCGCTAAATTTAGTATTTATTTAGTAAAAGACATATTTCAAAATTGTTATATATTATAAAGATAGTGATCATGATAATAATTCATAATAATTATAAATGATCATAACTTTGAAAGGTTTAAAAATACGTCTTTTCTGCGGAGTAGATGTTTGCTCAAAAATACAATTTCAAAAATGTTAATTATTTTATTAGATAATTATTATTCTTAACTAGCCTGGGTAAAGGCCGTGATTTATTCAATTTATTTTACCCGAGGGTATATGTAAAAAACAAAATGATGTATAAATGTTTGCAATTATATATTGTAGCCGAATATTTATTACTCTAAATTAGATAATAAAAAGGCATATATTGGATTTAATAAAAGATTAATCTATATATATATAAATGAATGTATGTGTGTGTGTGTCTGTCCTTTATGTCTGACCAAACCACTCATTGGAACGCCATGAAACTTTGGGAAGTTATTTAGTAGAGTACTGGGAAGGTTTCTAGCAAATAAATTTTTTGAAATAACTTTTCGCCTAAAATAATCAAGATAAATATTCTAATTTATCTGTTATAATTCAACAATCTGCTCTAAATATTATCATGATGATACGATGATTTTGTAATGTAGAAAATTAGGAAAGACAAAATTCAGGATGACACGGCAATTTATTTGAGACAAGAATAATGATACAATTCCAAGGCAAGATACTATTCCTTTAACTTCAAATTACCGAGGGAACCAATTAATATTGATTTTATTCAACTTATCGAGTATTTTTCAAGGGACCGGGAAAAAATGTTCACTTTATCGAGAGATTCGTTAGACAAACCTTTACTCGGGTAAAACCCGGGTAGATCAGCTAGTAATCTTATAAAAAAACACAACCCCAATCTCACCAAAATACTGTTATTAATCTTTCTAATCAATCAATTACACCCGAAATTACCACACTTATATCAAAAGGCTTGAACTTCGTACCTTCCAAAAAATTGATATTCCTAAAACTCAAGCTGCTAGGCAAAATAAATCTTTTATTAAATCCAAAATATGCCTTTTTATTATCTAATGAATTAAATATGGATTGCTCTATTTTCAAAACATTTATTACTCTATGAAAATATTTGAAATTACGATATTTGTATTTTGATACACTGTAAAAATTTCTCATAACCTCTCTGCTATTTTATTAGTTTTAATTTGGGTTTTACATTAAATAAATTGCCGCGTCATTCTGAAGTTTGTCTTTCCTAATTTATTACGTTATAATATAATGACCTAGATACCCTCAGGTTCTCCACAAGTAAATGTTTGCTCAATGAAGAAGGTTTTAACAAATATTATTTATAATTGTATATCATTATCTGTGTTTAACAACTTTCTCTCTCCACGATTCTAATTATTACAGATAACTTCATTAAATCAACTTCCATCATTGCTTAACATATTGCAAATAACTACCTTGCGATTTCTTCTATCTGCTTATGTTGTTGTTAATTTGTTTAATGTATATGTTTATCCAATGCTCTTTTTATTAATTGTTTATTTTCTTTTTGATAATTCTGTTACCTACTTTACTACAATATGAATTATTGTAAATAGTTTCCCGCGCAATTATCCAGATTGGATATAGCGTGTGTTATTTGCAACTGGTAATAAATAAATAAATCTGTGTTTAAAATTGAAAAGATTTTTGAAAATTAAAGTTAAAAAATGAAACAGAAAATGATAAAATAAAATAAAAAAACATTGCGCTATAAGTTTCTTTATTTTTATTTATTATTCTTTAAGAGAAACTTATTGCACAAGGTTTTTTGATATTTTATAATAGTAAATCGCAATTTTCCTATATCTGAAACATAAAATGATGATCGTTTTAAGAGTAGATTAATTGTGGAATCCTCATGACAACTTATCAGAGAGGGATAATGACATAATTATAACAAATAACATTTGTTAAAGCAAAATTCGCTTGGCAAGCAATCATTAGGGAAGAAGCCGGGTGAAGCTACGCGTAATTAAGAGCCAGTTTATAATAATATATATTTTTTATAATTCTTAATTCCGTAATATGCAAAATGGTTAGTTTATTGTCTAATTTTACTCTTTGAATAGCAATTAGGTTGATCTATATATTCAGCAAATTACATGCGAAATTAATCTATAAGTTTTGTTGGAGAAGAGTAAAAAATAACAATTTATTTTGAAAAAAATGGATTCAATAGAAAGTGAATGCTATCCCTTCAAATATTCGTTAGGCAAACTTCCACTCGAGTAAAAGAAATCGGGCGAAGCCGGGTACATTTGGCAGTCAAATATAATCTCTACAAACCTTTCTGAAATGACAACATTTTAGATGAGAGGGCTTAGCTCATTAGTAGTGAACCCGCTAATCGGTTTGACCAAAATTAAAATCTGACAGATATTGCCAAATATAATATTTACATATTTTAACGATAGATGGCAATTTAATTTGTAATTATAATTTCCTGAGAGGGTTAACTTTATAAGTCCATATTCAAAATACAGTAGAACCTCCATGAGAAGACACTCGCGCTAGAGAACACCTTTCTACAAAAGAGAGTATCCATTTTTTGCTATTTTGCAACTCTCCGATAAGAGAATATCTCTCCCTAAAGGACACTTTGGCTCTGCAATTAGGTTACCTTTACAGGGAGGTTCTACTGTATTATTGCAACTTGTCGAAGTCATTTTACGTATTTTCGTTAAGAAGACAAATAGAGTATAATGTATGTTCCAGGTTGAAGATGAAGGAGGTATTTACAGTGGTATCCTGCCAAGAAACTCCCAATAAAAATTCAAATGTCTTAGTTCTTAATCCAGAGGAATGCAAATGGTGGACCGCGACTGTTGTCAATATCAAGGATACAGCCCCAACTCAGTTTTCTGATCACGTCCACAAAATACATAATGAAGCTTTTGAGAAAAGTAAACACATCGTTCCTAAGGTACCAAAGAAAAAAGAGCTATTTGAAAAAGAAGAGCTTGAAACGGCGATATGTAAGCGACTGAAAAAATATTTACAAAATCAACATGGTTACTCGGAATCTGCCTATGGGGAAGGATACCATACCGAAGAAGGTGTTCTTGCTTTAACAGCTAGCGGCCTAGAAGATATATATGAATACGATAACAAAACAACAGATGGACGTAAATCAAAATTCCTTTCAAAGAAAAAATGTGGTCACGATCAGAAATCACCTGGTAAGTCAAAATGTGGTCACAGAGCTGATAAATCAAAGGGTAAGGAAGATGAGGATCATGACGATTTGCAAGCAGAAGACAAAGATACTTATGCTTTCAGAAAAGAACAAAGATTAAAAGCTCACAAAACCTGTGGTCACAGAAGAGATAAGGATGAAATTAACGCCAACGAAAAATTGCATACAGAATTTAATGACCAAAGATTAAAACAACAGAAACGATGTGGTTACAAAGAAGATCAATCCAAGAATAAGGAAGATGATATTCATAAAACAAACCAACAATTCAAATGTAAGGAAACCACTGCTCATATAGAAAATCAAAATGCTAAAATTCGAGAAATGAATATTCGAAAAGATGAACTGAAAGATAAGAAAATATGCCCTCAAAAAGAAGTTAACAAGGTTCCAGCAATACTTACCGAAAGTTTAATTTTAGTCGGCAATGTTCCTCACCCAACTGTTGGCTTGAAAATGAATACAGACCAGAAGTCTAACTGCACATGCAAACCTCAGGTCCCATGCGATTTAGTTAACGAATTTATGCATTCTCTCGATCATAAAGTTACATTCTACCCTGGATATCCTAACGTACAAAATATGAAACCAAAGATGTTTTTCAGTTCTCCTGATATCTCAATAACCACAAAAGAAATACCAAAAAATAAAAATGATAACTGTAAAGCATGCCAAGTAAAAACACTTAAAGATTCTTCTCACTTCAATTATGAAAAATACTCGAAAGCGATAGAATTTCCGAAACTTTCTAAATTTAAGCAGGATGTAAAGACGAAGGGATCAATAACTAAACGTTCTCTTCCACACTTGCTTGAAGCTAAGGAAGATGACCAAAACTTGCAGAAAGTGCTGACTACAATCAAAAGCTTGAAACCTCGTTCTTCATCCCTAAAACCTATACCTCCTGGTGTGGTAAAATACTTCCGACCTCTAGTAGACATCGCCTTTCCAGTGGACGTTGAGAACCTGACTAAACTAAGGTCTAAAGAGAAATAAACAAATTGAACTGACAAACTTTCAATTCTTTGAGCATATATCCCTTATTAAGTCATTGTAGTCTTAAGTATAATTCACCTGAAGATTTTTTAAAAAGTGAAGATTGATGTGTGTAAATTAATATGTCAAATAATTCCTAATTATAAAATATCCTCTTTGTGTATATATACGTTTTTGAAATTATAGGAATGAAAACAATGGATAAAGAAAAGGAATGAAAAAGGCAAGGCGATCCTAATTTAAAAAACTCATTTTTTTTACTTCTAACTACATTCTCCGTTTTGATTCTTTGCAGCAGCTTTGTAAAGAACTATATTTGAACTGAATATTTATCTTATAAACGTTTGTGGTGAGAAGTTTATATATTTATAATCGTGTTGAAAATTGCAGAAAATATTTTAAATATTCAAATGACTACTCTCCGCAAAAGGTTTCTTTTAAATTTTATTATATATAGCAAGCTTCTCCGAGCTTGAGAACCCTTCAACAGGAATTTCTTCAAAATAAATATTTGTACACAGCCCGCGACTGGACTTGAACCCATAAGATCCGCTTCGAATATTTATTTTATAAAATTTTACTTTAAATGTTCACTGATACTTTGATATTAAAATTATTGCCTTTAAAATTACTATTGTGCCAATCGAGTTTACCCTTGTTTTTTAATATGGATAAACTGTGAGGAGCCGAGTTGTGTGTGATACAACTTGATATTAGTTGCAAGTGCTGTTTGTGTAAAAATGAAAAGAATAAAATGAGGTGACACTTCACAATGCTTTTTTTGGCACTAATCACAGATTCTGAGGATAATAGTTTTTTAAGCGTTTTGATCGTTTCAGGAAATAATTCCTACAGCCATCTTTTGCTGCCCGATCAATTATCGACCGAAAAAGATTGATTGAAAATATAATTCTTAAATATACGCTAGCGTATTTGAGATAAAAACAACAAAATCCACATTTTATTTAACACCTTTACACAAACTGTGCGCAGAAAAGAAATTTTGGTACGGAGAAAAAGGTTAGAAACACGCAGATAGAACCTTTCTACAAAGAAACACCCATTACACACTTAAAACTCTATTCAAATTCAACGTGAATTTTAAAGCGCAAATATTTCTATCTGTCTGTCCACGGAAAATCTAGTAATATTAATTTGGAGTGGGAAATTCAGAAAAATCACTAGGCCGAGTTATATATTCTTTTATGTACCAGAAAAGGTACCTCTACCTTTCATTGTGCATAAGAAAGATGACACATTGCATCAACCTAGTAAAATACTTTACTATTGATGATAAAGAATGAGCAACACCAGTTTGGAATAATAAGACAAAAAGCCATCCTGTATACCATGGTTTGGCCCTCATTAGTACACGGGCGGCTTCGATTTCATAACATCCTACGACATAACATCTTACCAAAAACTGGCGTTGCGGTTCATTATTTATCATCACTATTAATTTTTTACAAGGATGATGCACAGTGCCATCGTTCTGATGTACAATTGAAGGAAGTGATGCGTCTTCTGGTACATGAAAACCATTCTTCTACAACTTTATAAATGTATTTATATAGCACGAACACACAAAAGTATTTGAAATAAAAGCATATTTTGGATCAATAAATTTATTAAAATTCAATATTTCGACGAGGCTGTTCGCCTATCTTCTTCTTGGAAAAAATTCAAAAACCTTGTAAGCTTATTATCCGCGTGATGCGCGCACGAGAAGTGTTGTTTTATATAACATACTAGACGAATGACCCGGGCAACGCCCGGGTTTACCCGATTAAATGTTTTATTCAAACACTATGCGTTACAATTATAAATTTGGCGCCGTGGATGTCACTCTTGTGAAACGTCCCGTCCAAACTTTACATGTACATTAGGTCAGCTGATATTACCTCCCATCTTCACCGCTAGAGGCGCTGCTCGCGAGCAAAAGGGCAAACTCGACGAATATTCGGGAAAGAGACCTGAAAATATCACTATAAGTTTTTCCAGATTCTACTCTATATACTGTTAAAATTTCAGTCAGATTAGTTACGATATAAATCTTGAAATCGAGCGAGCGTCTATAAATATTTCGATTTAGATCAACTATTCTAATTATTAAGCGAACTATTAATAAGAAAATATTTAAGAAGATTTCAATTTTAAAAACGTATTTATAACCTTGATAGAGGGCGCTGTTCGTGAGCTAAGTAGAATAATTTGAATATACAGTTTTAATATTTAATTTATATATAATTTAAAATAGCCTATCGTTTTCCTCGTATTTTTTTTTACCTATGTATGGAAATTTAGGTACTGTAAAGAAAAACTTTGCTTCAATAATATAAAAAATAAAAAACACCCAGGCTAAGTTTAGAACCAAGGTTGTGGAAATACGAAGCCGTACAGCTAACCATTAAGCTACGCTTGGCATCATAAATATTCGCATGTAAAGCTATTTCAGACCTTACATATTTCTAACGACCTTTTTGAAATAGGTTTTTGAAACGTGGAAAAATTATATTACTTCAAATAAATAGAAATAGAGTGAACACAAATAAAACATACCAAATATTTCGAATTAGAGCAGGTATTTTAAACGGCGAATTAGATAAGTTATATCTAAAAATAAAATAAATATATAAATAAATAAAACATACCAAATATTGCAATAGAAGTTATTTTAAACGGCGAATTAGATCAGTTATAGCTAAAAATGAAAATATATACATAAATAAAACCTACCAAATATTTCAAATTAGAACAGTTATTATATAAATATTTATATTATATGTGTTATTAAGCGAACTATTATTAGTTATTTTAAACGGCGAATTAGATCAGTTATATCTAAAAATGAAAATCTATATATATATATAATTGAATGTCTGTCTGTGTGTACTCTATAGATTCAAAAACCACACATCCAATCGCCGTATTAGGTACTAGCCGAATGACCCGGGCAACGCCCGTGTTTTACCCGCTTGAATGTTTTGATTCAAATACTATTTGTTACAATTATAAATTGTGGTCATGTGGCCTAGTGGTCATGGCATCTGCCCGGTAAGCGGAAGTTCGTGGGTTCGATTCCCATCCCTTGACACTTTTTTTATTTTATCCATTCTGACCAAAATCTATCCGTGAACTTCACACAGTGAACTTCACACAGACAGAATAAGGCAATTATATAAGTAGATATCCCCGGGAAGGTTTTTGAAAAATAATTTCTTGAATATCCTTAGAGTTATTTGCATATTTGTAGATTTAACTCGCAAGCAGCGCCACCATTACGACGATGATAACAAGTTTTTTTATCTATAAGTTTTATTATCACTGAGTTTATTATCTTAAAGATTATTTATCAAAAGTAAGATTATCTCAGGATGACACGGCAATTTATTTGAGACAAGAATAATTATACAATTACAAGGCGAAGATACTATTCCTTTAACTTCCAATTACCGAGGGAACAAATTAATATTGATTTTATTCACCTTATCGAGTATTTTTGAAGGGACCGGGAAAAAATGTTCACTAGATAAAACGATGATTTTGTAATGTAGAAAATTAGGAAAGACAAAATTCAGGATGACACGTCACACAGGGACCGGGAGAAAATGTTCACTTTATCGAGAGATTCAAATTTACGAGTTTCAAATTATCAAAATATATCTTTTTTTTAATAAGTTTATAGAGAATTGTTTTAACAAATGTTCGTTAGACAAACCTTTACTCGGGTAAAACCCCGGGCGAAGCCGGGTACATCCGCCAGTATATAAATAAATAAAACCTACCAAATATTTCAAATTAGAGCAGTTATTATATAAATATTTATATTATATGTGTTATTAAGCGAACTATTATTAGTTATTTTGAACGGCGAATTAGATCAGTTATATCTAAAAATGTAAATATATAAATAAATAAAACCTACCAAATATTTCAAATTAGAGCAGTTATTATATAAATATTTATATTATATGTGTTATTAAGCGAACTATTATTAATAAAATATTGAGAAGATTTAGATTTTAAACGTATTTATAACCTTTTAGTACTTGATAGAGGGCGCTGTTCGTGAGCTAAGTAGAATAATTTGAATATATAGTTTTAATAATTGATTTATATATTTTTTAAAATAGCCTATCGTCTTCCCCGTTATTTTTTACCTATGTATGGAAATTTTGGTTTGAATTAGTGAACTACTGCGAATTTGTATACCGGACATACAAACAAACACACAAACATTCATTTATATATATATATATTAGCCGAATGACCCGGGCAACGCCCGGGTTTTACCCTATTAAATGTACCCTATTCAAATACTATTCGTTACAATTATAAATTGGCGCCGTGGATGTCACTCTTGTGAAACGTACCGCTCCAAACTTTGTGTCTGAGAAGCGATATTTTTATAGAAAGATGATCTGGCTTTTGTTTTCTGCTCGAATGAATGTTTTTCTGTTAGAATTTTGTTCCTGCATACAAAATAATGAACTGGTTTCACCCGTGGTCTCTGCTTCTTGGAAATTTTCCCGTTATAATTTTGTATCTGATAGTCAAAATGATACAGCAATATCATTGGGTGTTGTTCGTAATTTTTGCACGAATCATAATTAAAACCTTCTAAAAGTAAATTGGAAAGTCTATCACGCGAGTTTCGTGAGGCCAAAGTTCTTTCCCTGACATTCAGAATCCTGGCCGTATGTTATTGTGGGGTTTCTGCCGCTCTCGAAGTACTGACCCTGTTTCTATTTTGCCGAAGCCTGTTCTCACGCTGTCCCACGGATTCCGCCGCTCTTGAGGTACTGGCCCTGTCTCTATCTTGTTGAAGCCTGTTCTCACGCTGTCCCACGGATTCCGCCGCTCTCGAAGTACTGGCCCTTTCTCGATTAATCCTAAGACGATGCTCACGTTGCACAGCAGTCTCAGCACTTCGCACATTTCTTTTTTTACTCACTTCTGGTAGGACTTTTCCAATAGGTTTGCGTTTCTTGGAAGGCATCTCAGATCTCTAAAAGCTAAAAAAAGAAAAGAGTATAAAACAGTAATAAAAATAGGCAAAGTAGAGAAAAAATATGTTATTTAAAAGCTAAACAAAAGTAAAGAGTATAAAGCAGCCAATGGGCGCGCGCCGCCGTCAGATCCCCACGCGTTCTAGAGGGCGCTGTTTGTGAGCTAAGTTGAATAATTTGAATATATAGTTTTAATAATTGATTTATATATTTTTTAAAATAGCCTATCGTCTTCCCCGTATTCTTTTACCTATGTATGGAAATTTTGGTTTGAATTAGTAAACTACTGCGAATTTGTATACCGGACATACAGACAAACAGACATACAAACATTCATTTTCATATATATAGATAGATATAGATGTTGGTGTGGCCAAACCATCTAAATTGAATCACTGTATCTTCAGAAATAAAATACTATATGTATATTTGGCTATTTTTGTTTTAACTGTAGGTATGATTGTGGTATTTCTATTTTCCTATTGATGCTATTTTTATCATCTGTAGATGCCCAGCTCTCCAAAAATAATCTTGTGTGTTTATCCTGTACATGTTAAATAAAACTATTGCATTATAAATATCTGGCATATTTCCTTGCTTAATTGCATGGTCTACAAGTAACGATAAAGGGCTATGGTTTTTGAAGGCTGTCCTGTGTTGATAGAGTCTCTCTACTAAGGTTTTTCCAGTTTCTCCAATGTAGGATGATGTACAGGATTTACATGGGATGCGGTATATACACAAAAGTATATTTTCTCAATTTAAATATAATGTAACTAATTTACATGTTCGATAAAATAATACATTGAAACAATATTAAAATAAGAACATTAGGCCTCCAAGGAAAAGTTTTTTATGAATTATTTTTAATTTTTAATCTCTCAAGCTTTCGGGCAAGAAAGCCCTTCAACGGGAGAAAATATTCTCCCTTAAAACGCCAATAATACAAAATTTAAAATTAAAATTTAAACACCCAAAACACTTTATTTAATTTTTACATCTCCCGTAGAAGGGCTTTCTTGCCCTAAAGCTTGAGAGATTTGTAAAAAAAAAAAAATAATTGAAAAGAAACTTTTTCCTGGAGGTCTAAAATTCTTATTTTAACATTCACACACATGCGTTATTCTTCCAATTTTTACTTAAGAGGATGACCTAATAGAACTCAAGAGGCCGTCTCAATAACCGCCCTTATTTTGGTCCACTTTGTAGCTTCCTTAAAGCATTTCTTTCCTGGGATTTGGCAGCTATCTCTTGCATAAGACCACTCTTAATTTTAAATTTAGAAAACGGCTATCTATTTAAAAATCTACTCAAGTAGAGTGCTTTGCTTAGAATAAACACGTTCTAAAATGGCCTTAAACAACGCACTAAATCTTCAGAATGTACTTCATAGCTTCTGGAACAAGAGTTTTGTCCTTGAAGAGGAATGATATGAAAAGAGTCGAACCTATTCATTTGTATTTGCAATAAAAGGATCAGCGGTTGCTCAAAAAGACATATTTATTTTTGGCTTGTTCTGCTGATTTTACTAATTTTGCTTTCCACCAATTTAGATCTTTGTATAGGAGGTCCAGCTGCTCCTTTAATTGCCACAAGGATTTCTTTCAGAATGGAATTGCATTGCCCACACATGTTTTTAACATCATCGCGCAGTTTATGAACATGTTGAGATAGGTTCAATTTCTTTTCTTCATCTTTTCGCATTCTGCTTTTAGTCAAGGCATGCTCGATGAATGTGATTAAATCCTGAATAGCTTTACGTCTTGTCTGTTCCTGAGTGTGACACGGACAGAATCCCTTGGCAACGACACACATGCATTGATGCAAGCTTTGATCCAACAAATCGAGTTCTGAGCGAGTCATGCTATCCAGACCTCGAAGACGGTTGAGCTCATCGTCAAGGTCAAGTCCAGAAGATTTAGCGGTGTCCAGAACTGCATCGATATTGGAGTAGAGAGCTGAAATCTCGTTACAGATCAGTCCAAGTTCCAAACTGTCGACTGGATCAGGAATGGGGAATTCAACAGGTCTATGTAACTTCAGTGAATAGAATGGCATTTCAGGCATGTTGGCGTCAAAGTTGGTCAACTTTGTCATTCGAATCTCTCTCGGTACTCCGGTTGGGACGGGGACAGGCTTCTGGGTCTCGAGCAGTGCGCCGAGACCTCTGGCGTGGAGGAAGGGAAGTTCGGTGTCTCTCACCACATGCATCCTGCCTGCTCGCACATTCAACTCTACTACGTGGGACGTACAGCATTGGGTTATTCTCCTAATTCATATATCTTGTGTTAATCATTTATAGGCTTTAGTTCCAAAATCACTTTATTAGGTACCGCTCAACAAGAGCAACCTAGTTTATGATATTTGCAACAATAAATTATATGTGAAGGTTATTCACATATTGAACAAAAAGTTAATGCGGGATTCGATCCCAGTTCATGACTGTCGAGAATCGAGGGTGTTACCCACTTGTCCACCGACTCTTTGATTTATAGGCTGTTCACGACTTTTATAACCGAAAAAAATATCAAAGAAACCAGCGGTTTCTCTTCTCCTACTTGATTACACGTCATTTCATTATTTAACACGAGAAGCGCATTATGAGGTTTCAATATAAAATCTGATAGTTCAATAGAACATCATTTTAGTTCCTAATTATAGTGAAATTCTGAAAAATGTATATCTATACAGTCCTAAATCTCACAAATAATCAATTAATCAGATAACTATATAGGCTCTTCTGGTACACATATTAAAGTCCCCGATAATAACAGGCACTCCCAGTTTGGTGCAAATATATTGCAACCACAGACAAAAATAGGATAAACGCATTTATGAAAATATGCCTTCGGACAAGTAAACAAGATACTGAAGAAGGACTTAAACCAACCCGATCTAGAAGATATGCACCAAATTTCAGTTAAGAAATTATACTTTCAACTACAAAATTAATTTAATACAACTATACAAGATATTGTAGCGTAGAAATCAGGTCTTGAATATCTTAAGATGTAAGCGTAATTATTGATGACGTCAGAATGACTAGTCAAAAATTACCTTCAATATAAAGGAGATATCAATCCCTGATTCCGACGACCTAACACTTAGTTAGGAGCTCATCACCCAACAGCTACAAGGTCTGGGGGACCACCTCTACTCCACCAACTCCCCATGGGTAAAAGTTCAGGACAAGGTGACTCGCGAGCTATGCTCGAATGTAACTCCTGTTAACTGAGGCCAAATGAATAAATATTAAAGTCACTTATAGTATATAAATAGGCAAACGTAAATCTCTTTCTGAAATATTCATACTAAATAGATATATAAAAGAATCAAAAGGGTCGCCCCAGGCAGTTGTCGCCCAGAGGGTTCAATCAGAATAGATGCCAAAGGAAGACCGCAAAGTGAGTAAATAATGATGATACTAAAAGACACTTTAAAATTCCCAATTATATAATTTTCACCATGGAATCGATAATATTAAGTTCAAAATTTGTAAGAAAAGAGAGAGGAAGCATGGGTTAGATAGAAAAGTTCCAAAAATACTCGCTATGGGCGCATACAACACTCCTATATATGTTTTTTAGTTGAAGAGATATTTCTAATTTAAAAAGTTTTGAGGCTTTTAAATTCTAGCATACAACACATTTTAAAAATCAATTTACGATTATGCGAATGGTTTTAAAAATACTTAGACAGTATATTGATCTAACAAATCGTTTCCAACCTCAATCTGACGGTCAAAATTTGCGATTAGCTCTAAGCACTCTTAAATATATTCATTAGTTTCTTCTAATTACGAAAATCCAAATAAAAAATCTACAAACACAACTGGGTATGTTTTCTTATATCTTAATGATTAGTACAATTTACCAAGACCCCATTTCAAAATCCTGTTTGAAAACAAGAACAAAGCTTAAATTATAATGGATATATAAGGAGATACCTTAAAACATCGAAATACATGTATTACTTATCAAACAATAAAAGTATTTTTGATAAATGCGTTAACTTTCCGTTATATAATTCTAGTTTATTGGAAAAAGTAAAAAATCGTTAGGGGAAAAGCTTCTTGTAAGAAACTCTATTACAAGAAAAACTTCGCCTCACGCGATTTTGTACTTTTTACAATAAACTGCTCTAACCGATTATCCAACTTATTGTATTTTCTAGCGTTTAGTCAAATTTCACTCAATAGTGGATTGCGATATTTTACGGTAGAATCAATTCGTAAAGTAAATTTATACACATAGAGCAACACTAAAGCAACTGAATCTTTTGGAATAAAATTTTCATTTGAGTTTGGATTTGAAAGTTTGAAGGCATAATAAAGCGGCATTTAATCGCATCTTAAATTGAATTTTCTGAAAATCCAAACAAATTTTATAAATTCCTAAATGTCTAAATTAAATGTTTGGAATTATATTTCGTGTTCAAGTAATGCATACTTGCGAAAGGGATTTTTTTTTCTATCTTGAAGTTAAAATTATAAAAAATTCTTAATCATATTAAATATAAGGCATAATAAAACCACAAGCCCAGGCCCGAGGGCCTTGAATTTTGAATTTTCTTATAAAAGCTACATGGAAACAGATTAAACGAAACAATGGCAAATTTATTAGCTTATTAATAACTCTGATTAGGCCAGGAATTTGGCTTTCTTAAAAGACATCAAATCACGTTACGATTCCTTCTTAAAACGAATATTTGAATATCGACAAACTTCTCAAACCAAATAATCAAGAATGCTGTTTGTAATTTTAAAAAATCATTATAGACACAATTTCAAACATGACATGAAATTGTATTTTTGAAGTTCTCCTAAATCATTTTGGGGGCTCTCTGACCGATAAGATTCGTGAGGAAATTTCATGAACTGATATTTATTGTTGTAACAAAAATCTTTACTCTTTCCTCGATATTAAATACCCATTACATAAGCTTCTATTTTTTATTTATATTTAAGGCTCTTCGATGTAAAATTATAGAATTTTATTATTTTAATAATATCATTGTGGAAAGAGGGAAATCTTTAAAGACCGAAAAAAAATTTTCGGCGTACATGGCCAGCAGTTTAGAGAATCTATGTTCTAAGCTATTTGCTAATAGAAAGTATTGTCACGTATATTGGTGTAAGTGGAGCAAGAAGTTTTAGCTTTTGTTTATAAATGGGGTGCTGAGACTTCTGAACTTTTCCAGCTTGTAAAGATGTTCATGGGTTTTCTCTAAAGGTATCTGGAATAGTGGCGATTCCTAGCTGTAAATATACCACAGGCATACAGACTTCGATCTAGGTAGCCCACTATCCAATGGTGTAAATATACCACGTTCAAGTAATACTAGCTTAAGTAGCCATTCCATCCTCTGATGTAAATATACCAGTGTTATCTTTGTTATGCCATAACTGCACACACACTGATATACATTTTGATACAGTGAGCTGTTTAAAAAGAATAAAATAAATATACTATTGATTTCCTAAAATGTTCTTCACAAAAAAAAAAAAAAAATGTGTAGGCAAAAAAAAAAGTAGAAGATGCCGAGGTCAAACATGAATAGAATTTAAGAAAAGAAGGAAAGTATCTCTTAACTTCAAGTCTGACTAACACTAATTAAGACCATCAAAGAATCCTGGTAGATACACATTCCAAAAACTAAGGAGGACTCCATAACTATCAAAAAGTTCTATTTAACTGAAGAAAAATATTATTTCGCTGACCTAAAACAAACTTCGTAGCTTTTCATGAACGAAAAGACAAAAAGTGACTTTAAAATAAAGATAAAAATCCACTAAGGCATCATAGAGTGGAATGGCCTGAAACACAAATAGAGCAGAGACCACGCCATTTGTTTCCCCAACATATCACTCTAGAACAAAAAACTCTAGAAATACAGCAGCAGTTGAAGAAGCCAAGATATTAAACAAGCAGAGATAATAACATATATACACCAGTAACAAGAAAATATCACACCTATATAAGTGAAGTGACAGAATGTTCAGGAATGAATGATGGACTCATTAATTATAGAAAAAAACCTGACATAAAAATAACCGGACATTATATGAATGTCCAATTGACTCCATTGATAAAAATCGTGATGCTACTAAATGGCTTGAATAATTCCACTTCAGTCTCTACTTTATAATTCTGAGAGAAGACAAAATAAAAGGTTGTCCCAAAAGTTCGTGTTTTTCTTAAAACTTTTTCTTATTACTTGGCAAATAATATTATTACGGCGAATACATAATAATACTTAACACAATTACTTTATACAAGGGTCACTCCAAAAGTTTTTTCAATCCATTTTAAATAATTAAAATATAAAGAAATTATACCATTAAAATCTATATGTATACTACATGCTAAAATTCTACATGAAGCACTGCAAGCCTTTATCAATGCTGTAAATTCCATCCCCGAAGATGAATGGTATAAGTGCTTCGATAATTGGTTTTCACGGATTATATCTCTTGCATAGGTGCTAAAAATGCATGTAGATTGTAAAGGTATAATTTATTTTGAAAATATTATAATTATTTAATATTGATTGCAAAACCTTTTGGAGTGACCTTTGTACATAATACAAATACATTATACATAACGGCGAATAATATTATGGCGAATAAAATTGGTATTTCAATTTTTTGCAAGTATTTACGAAATTTTGGGACAACCTTGTATAAAGATTATGATTAGAAGACTAGATAAATGAAGCATAATACCCTAAATCGAAGAAGACCATAAAAACTTTGAATTCAAATTTCTCTCTGTCATCAAGTCCTCAACAAGAATGGCAAGAAAATGAGAATTTAGCCTCATTTCCCACAATCTGCTTATGGGACCAAGAAGTTCACAATCCTGAGCATATTTTAATCCGGTGCTCATTTGTTGCAGATTTGAGAGTACAATGTCAAATGAACAGTTCCTGTTTAAGCAAATGTAAAAGCAAAATATAACAAATTCTGAAGACTCTAACTCAACTAATTTAAATAACTTTCACTCTCTCTCTCTCTTTCTAAAACTAGAACTGATTTGTATATATATTTTGAAACTATGTACATTAAATAGTTTAAAATTTTACACGCAAATATCTACATAGGATATAGCGTGTGTTTTTTAATAAATAAATAAAACCCTAAATCCAAGAAAATCTTAAAAACCTAGAATTTAAGCTTTTCCGAGTCATCAAAGCCCCAGCAAGAATGGTAAGAAAATAAGAATTTAGCCTCAATTCACACAATGCTTGCTATAAATACAGAACATTCTCTGTAAAGGGTGCGGTTGTTGTTTTCTTGTTGTTACTGCCTAAAGCTGACAAACCGCCCTCCTGGGTTATTTCCGTGTACCCCGAACGTCGCCCATTTGTGGCAATTACGCAGCCAGTTCTTGTTTGACCTCAAAACTCTGAACTGAATATGTATATACAAACTGCAATGTAAAAACATTTTTTGTAATACGATAATCCACGGCTTTAATTGTCTGCGGTTGACATGTGGTGATATATCAACACCTCAGATAACAACGAGGCCTGATAAGGTGCTTAAAATATTTTCCTCAAAATTTATCTCTCGTTCTTTTAAAATATATATTTTTTCCTTTATCAACCTATTTCAAATCTTTGCTATTACACCCAAATATAATGTTTTAGTAAAATTTATATATACTCTAAAGAAGCTTTATAGTGTCCTAACCAACCATCCCTGCATCAAACAGAAGGAATTGTAATATACAGCGACTCCAGATCCGCAATAGAAGGGCAATTCTAAAATCACGCAAACAATACACTCGTTACTTAACTACATGGAACTATTGGAGAAGAACTGCATTCTACAATGGATTCCTGACCATGTTGGAATCAGCACTAATGAGATGGCAGATGAATTGGCAAATGAAGCCAGATAGTTAAGCCAAAGGAAAGAACAAATGTCAGTATTTCACGCTGATGCTGCTTTGGAAAAGTACAAGATAATTAAAAAATAAAATATCAAATATGCGAAATAAATTCTGAGAGGAGATTGACAAAAACTATAACAAGTCTCAGAACGAAACACTATAAAGGAATGACAATACATCCAGATGGCACAAGAACCTATAGGACATGCAACAACTGTCCTGGTGTGGAACTAACACCTACCCACATATTCTCATCTCCAGCAATGGCCGCAGCCTTGCAGAAAATTGACATGGACCCAGAACAGCAGCTTTACTCACCCAATATAGTGGACATTGCGACTACTGTGATAGAGAGATGCACGGGGACATTTGAGGCTCTTCATTGGACACAACAACAACAAGCTGTATAGTGATTCAAATTAGGGCTCTAGAGGAAGTAACACAATTTTTGAAGTAGGAAGAAGAAATTAGGTAAAAAAATACTATAACTACTGAATGATTTTATTTCAAATATATCTTACAGAATTGAAACTATATAAATTAGATACGTCTTGTGCTGAATATATCATAACTCTCTCAGAATTCTTTCATCTATAAGCTGGCTTGTATTGAGGGTGCTTCCATGTAGCTTAAACAATAAACATTGTATCAAGTTATTGATAATGCTATAGGTGGAAAATTTCACACACACACACATTATGTGAAATACGAAGGCATTGAATTATAATTTAAAAGAGAAAATAAAGTTCGATTCCTGTTTTCCAAGGTGTGAATCCTCTTCAGGGGTTCCTGAGATCTTTCTTTGACAACGGTTAGTTTCCCATAAAGGCAAAAAAGGAGGAATGGAGAGTTTAACTTTTTGGACTTTCGATGCACGGCATTTCTAGATAAAATGATCAACTTATTTTTAACTTAGAGGAGTCTTCGGTTGTCATATTCTTCCTTTTTCTATTATAATTTCATGCATAAAATAACTATAAAGGTATATTGATAAAATTCCTATATTTAACTCCTCAAAATGTAATATTTAAGTTTTGTTTATTAAGATAAAATAGAAGCTCACGCCTCTCTGTTTATTTCAAAATTATTATTGATTAAATAATGGTTTAGACGAGACATTTTATATTGAGATTAGTTTAGGAGAATTTTACGAAACCTGTGCTGCCATCTATCAACAATAAATGCAACAATTTTCTCTTCATATAATTCCTTTCACCTTTTTTGAAAATAAACTATATAATAATATTTAAAATATTATATAAGCAATATTTTATTTATAATTTAAATTACGAATATATATTTGAGTAATATACAGTATAATTTATCTTTATTGGTATTCGAATATCGGCGGTATACCTTTTCTAGATTTCAAGTTTGACAAGAATAACGATACTCATATTCTTGTTTTCCAAGGTGAGAATCTTCTTCAGGGGTTCCTGAGAAAATAATGAAATGTTTCTTTGACGACGGTTAGTTTCCCATAACGGCAAAGAAGGATAAAACGTTAACGTAACCAAACTTCCCATTAGAAACCACCGTCAGAAGAGACCAAGAGAGTTGTATTTATGTAAGGGGTCTCTCAAAGAAAGTTCAAGTGTATATTAAATTAAATTTCATCATTAGTGAAAAAGACACTTCTACAAAAGTTAATAAAGAAGACCTCAGAATAAAAATACATAGAATACATAATTGGAACGAGAAAGTTATCAGATATGCAGAAGAGATTCTTCCATTGTTCTAAACTCCTTCCACCCAGACATTTCCTTCAGTTTTGAATCAGAAGCCAATAATGTAATACCTTTCCTGGACATACTGATCATCCGTACCCCATCACACTACCACACAACAGTATACCATAAAATCAATAACCCAACTTTCTACACCAATTTCAAGTCTTTCTGTCCCTTATCCCATAAAATTAATACAGTTAGAACGCTTACCAAGAGATTGGTTACACATTGCTCCCTGCCCATTTTCAGATCAATAGAGTTCGCTAACATTATGAAACAACTTGCCCTCTCCCAATATCCACACCAGTTCATATATAAATATCAATACAACCCGGCCCATATGAAACCCAATTTACCCCATAGAAATACCTGCATCTTACCGTACTCAACACAATCCGCTGCAATATCTCACCTTCTTAAGCCTCATGGCATTAACACCTACTATACAAACAATAGAAGCCTGGCCACCATTCTTAGACATCCAATTACCCGATTGCCGAGACCTGCCAGTGTTCAGTCATCGGGTGGCTCGGTCTACTCAGTCTCATGCAACGATTGTAGTGCAACCTATATAGGTGAGACTGGTAGGTCCGTGGCCATCAGGATGACTGAGCATGGCAGGTGCGTCAATAACAAAGACAACAGGTCCCTCATCTACAACCATATTCTTGACACAGGCCACTCTTTCGATTTAACTTCACCCACCACATTATACAATAACATCTCCAATAAATACCAAAGACTGATCATAGAAGCCATAGTATCCATATCAAAAAATAGCATTAACCGACATATAGATTTACCTGCACAATATCAGGATATATGTAGTAACTTGAATAACCGTTAAACCCCCCCCCCCCTCCCCCAGTATAGTTCCAATATGGCCGCTGATGGCGGGTTGAACAGTAGATATCCTAATACTAGTCTCTCTTCATTATATAGTCACATGTTTTAGCCAATTACAAACCTACCATTTATTTGTCAACCGGCATTACAGGATTAGCATAGTTACATAAATATATTATATAATAGCTTAGATTTGCAAATATCTTTTAACTAAATTGTTTGTTTGTTTTTTTTAGCCGTCCTATATTATTTTACTCATATGTAAAAATATCTCTTTAAAAACGGAATCCTATTTAAGGCCTATTGCCATCATGTATCATTACCAGTTGAAAGGCGTGACTGCCCGAAAGCTCGTGTAGTCGATTAATAAAAAATCATTTTCTCCTGGCACTTAACTTTATAGTATTTATATTCCAAGGAGAAAGTTTCTATGTTTAAATAAGATTCTTCTCTTGTGCAATAAGTTCGACCCATTAATGAAAGAAATAGAGAAGATTAAATTTGTAGCATGTGGGTTGAAAAAGGAATACTCATTAGCCACATATCTGACACATCCTGATTCAACAGAAAACCCTTTTGAATACCTGCAAGAAATTGAACTAATTGAGAAAGAGTGAAAAGAGAGATTGAAAAAGAACAATCAAATATTCAGGCCGAATCCCCTGAAGAACTATTATTATTCTGAACCAAGAAGATAAGACCAACAGCCAAGAATACTTTCAACCAAGAAAACAGGACTTACACCTAAGACACTTTCAAAGCAAGACGACTTTAAATGAAAATATCCACAAATGACCCCTAAAACCTCTCTAAAACATTTCACCGCTAACAAAACTATAAAACAAACACGGATAGGAATCCACAAGAGATTAGAACTGAGGATGGTAGACTAATATGTTTCAAATGCAATAGAACAGGATACATAGCTAAGTACTGTCGAGAAAAATATTTCAGAATTATGTACACCCCTCACATACAAGAAAACCAGCCTTTAATCTCTCGGACCGATGATAAAGGGGTAGAACAAATAAGCCTATAACAGGTTCACAATCCTAAGATTGGATGCGGTTTTCAAATGTTTCCGAGAATCAAATTTAAAATTAAATGCGGAAAAAAAAAAATGCTGAAAGAATTGAAAGGGGTAGAACAAATAAACCTATAACAGGTTCACAATCCTAAGATTGGATGCGGTTTTCAAATGTTTCCGAGAATCAAATTTAAAATTAAATGCGAAAAAAAAAAAATGCTGAAAAAGTTGGTATAGATTTCTTGGGCCCTCTTCCTCCCACTAAAACTAAGAAAAATGGAAATTGGTTTTGACAGACTACAAGATATACAGAAACAAAAGCTATTTCAGATGCCACAGCAATGGAAGTCGCTAATTTCTCGTAGATAGTGTTTTTATTCCGCACGGAGCCCCTCGTTATCTAATCAGTGATAGAGGTTCACAGTTCACAAGCAACCTACAGAAAAAAAAAACTATGAGGATTTGCAAAGTAAAAATTTGGTTTACTACCAGCTACTACGCATAAACAAATGTATTAACATAATGTTTGAACAGAACACTAATTACATGTTGATTATGTATGTAAACGTGAACCAGAAAAATTAGAATGAAATACTACCGTTCATTACCCATGCATACAATTCGACATTGCAAGAAACAAACGGATTCTCGCCAATCTTTCTTCTATATGGCAGAGAGCCAGTGTCTTTCCTATACAACATCCATGTCGAGACTAATACCGGTGATTACGATGAATGGCCTACTGAGAAGAGTTCAGAATTGCAGAGAATTAAGCATTCATAAAAGAAAAAGTAAAAGAACGAATGAAGAAAATTACAATGAATACCATCGCGATTATAAATACAACTAAGGAGATTTGGTTGTTGTTGTTGTCGTGTCCAATGAAGAGCCTCTGATGTTCCCATGCATCTCTATCACAGAATTAGAAAATAGGTGCCGTTGCCACGTTAGTCACCTTGAACCAGAATTTGGTCAAATATTCCAAGGGTCCAGGTGGGACCGCAGGGAGATGTGGCTGGACTTCTCCCCCATTGGACCACCAATAAGGACAATACAGAAAAGTGTGAAGTTTCTAAGAAGATACTTTGGACCATACACAATATCAGGAAAGCTATCAGAAGTGAACTATTAGTAAAGCCTAAAGATGAGCCCAACATAGACCCACACGTTGTCCATATATCAAGGATGAAACCTACTTTCGAAGAATACAGAAAGACCACGAGGACGTGGTGGAACCTAAAGGAAGGTATAATATCGCAGGGTTTATTTGAATATTTTAAATATGATATTTAGGTATCAAACAGATTAATATACGAAATTAATATATATCGTAGTCATTAAACACGAGATAATAAGACCAAATCCAAATAAATAAATAGCGTGTAATGTTTCGGTAACAGCGTTGTTACCATCTTCAGACAAAAGTACTGAATGTGTGTGACGTTTCGGTAACAGCGTTGTTACCATCTTCAGACAAAAGTACTGAATGTGTGTGACGTTTCGGTAACAGCGTTGTTACCATCTTCAGACAAAAGTATTGAATGTGTGTGATGTTTCGGTAACAGCGTTGTTTCCATCTTCAGACAAAAGTACTGAATGTGTGTGACGTTTCGGTAACATCGTTGTTACCATCTTCAGACAAAAGTACTGAATGTGTGTGACGTTTCGGTAACAGCGTTGTTACCATCTTCAGACAAAAGTACTGAATGTGTGTGACGTTTCGGTAACAGCGTTGTTTCCATCTTCAGACAAAAGTACTGAATGTGTGTGATGTTTCGGTAACAGCGTTGTTACCATCTTCAGACAAAAGTATTGAATGTGTGTGACGTTTCGGTAACAGCGTTATTTCCATCTTCAGACAAAAGTACTGAATGTGTGTGATGTTTCGGTAACAGCGTTGTTACCATCTTCAGACAAAAGTATTGAATGTGTGTGACGTTTCGGTAACAGCGTTGTTACCATCTTCAGACAAAAGTACTGAATGTGTGTGACGTTTCGGTAACAGCGTTGTTACCATCTTCAGACAAAAGTACTGAATGTGTGTGACGTTTCGGTAACATCGTTGTTACCATCTTCAGACAAAAGTACTGAATGTGTGTGACGTTTCGGTAACATCGTTGTTACCATCTTCAGACAAAAGTACTGAATGTGTGTGACGTTTCGGTAACAGCGTTGTTACCATCTTCAGACAAAAGTACTGAATGTGTGTGACGTTTCGGTAACAGCGTTGTTACCATTTTCAGACAAAAGTACTGAATGTGTGTGACGTTTCGGTAACAGCATTGTTACCATCTTCAGACAAAAGTACTGAATGTGTGTGACGTTTCGGTAACATCGTTGTTACCATCTTCAGACAAAAGTACTGAATGTGTGTGACGTTTCGGTAACATCGTTGTTACCATCTTCAGACAAAAGTACTGAATGTGTGTGACGTTTCGGTAACATCGTTGTTACCATCTTCAGACAAAAGTACTGAATGTGTGTGACGTTTCGGTAACATCGTTGTTACCATCTTCAGACAAAAGTACTGAATGTGTGTGACGTTTCGGTAACATCGTTGTTACCATCTTCAGACAAAAGTACTGAATGTGTGTGACGTTTCGGTAACATCGTTGTTACCATCTTCAGACAAAAGTACTGAATGTGTGTGACGTTTCGGTAACATCGTTGTTACCATCTTCAGACAAAAGTACTGAATGTGTGTGACGTTTCGGTAACATCGTTGTTACCATCTTCAGACAAAAGTACTGAATGTGTGTGACGTTTCGGTAACAGCGTTGTTACCATCTTCAGACAAAAGTACTGAATGTGTGTGACGTTTCGGTAACAGCGTTGTTACCATCTTCAGACAAAAGTATTGAATGTGTGTGACGTTTCGGTAACAGCGTTGTTACCATCTTCAGACAAAAGTACTGAATGTGTGTGATGTTTCGGTAACAGCGTTGTTACCATCTTCAGACATAAATACTGAATGTGTGTGACGTTTCGGTAACAGCGTTGTTACCATCTTCAGACAAAAGTACTGAATGTGTGTGACGTTTCAGTAACAGCGTTGTTACCATCTTCAGACAAAAGGTAATAAGACCAAAGCGTTGTTATCATCTTCAGACAAAAGTACTGAAGTACAATTCAAGTACCATTCAGTACTTTTGTCTGAAGATGGTAATAACACTGTTACCGAAACGTCACACACTATTTATTTATTTGAATTCGGTCTTATTACCTTGTGTTTATAATCTACTAGACGGGTGACCCGGGCTTCGCCCCGGGATTGACTCGTGTGCATATCTGCCCGAGTGATATATATTTAGATAAGATTTTTTTAAATCATTGTTTGTTATTAGCATTATCTATTTGTTTGCCTCAGCATAATTTAATCTAATCTTTGATAGAGGGCGCTGTTCGTGAGCTAAGTAGAATAATTTGAATATATAGTTTTAATAATTGATTTATATATATTTTTTAAAATAGCCTATCGTCTTCCCCGTATTTTTTTTACCTCTGTATGGAAATTTTGGTTTGAATTAGTGAACTACTGCGAATTTGTATACCGGACATACAAACAAACAAACACACATACAAACATTCATTTTTATATATATAGATAATACAAATTGTGCCATATCAATGTCATAGTCATTCTTTATTCATTATATGTTACTTCAAGCCTTCTATAAATAGGGGACCAAAATATATCAAAATAAATCTAAAAAAAATATTTTATGATGATCCGCTCTGGTCTTGTTTACAATATATCAGTCTACAGTCGAAATAAAACCAGTCGTAAAGGAGAGAAGACGTAACAATATCGAGAAATAAATAATCATTCACCTTTTGCAGATTAACTCCGCCTTCGCCGGTCCCAAGCCCGGATGAAAAAGGAGAAGGGGGAACAGTAACGAGCTCGCTAAAAAAAAAAACTGGGCTCAGCTGGCCCAGCTGATAGTACCCTGTAAGGGCTCCTAATCCAGGGATACAGGATGAACAGCGTTTGTACTCCATGTTAGGAGCGGCTGCACATGGTGTCTGTTCCTCATGTCAGAGGCGGCCATTTCTTTTGGAGCTAAGTCGGCCTGCCACTGAGTAGTGCTCTCAATCTTAATGACAAAGGCAGACGCATTCTACTTCACCCAGTCATGATGGTTGTCAAAGATTAATTCTATATACAGTTACGAGCGTCATCAATTCCTTTTCATCTCTGTCACCGTTTCCTTTTTTTTGGAATGGCGCTCTCCTATTGGTTGGCTACGATCACGCCACATTTGCCCCCCCCCCCCCCCCCCCATCATGCCCCCCCCCCCCACTCGCTTTGTTGTTTTTGTAACTATTGTGTTGGAGCGGATCGTTCCTTAAATAAATGCATATATTAGTTAATAACTAAATGGAATCCTCTCTTTCTTTTACCCAGTAAGAGACGCCTACGGAAGCCAACAGTACATAGACAGATAAAGCACATAGGCTATAGTTATTAACTAATATATGCATTTATTTAAGGCGCCAATTTATAATTGTTACAAATAGTATTTGAATAAAAACATTCAATCGGGTAAAACACGGGCGTTGCCCGGGTCATTCGGCTAGTACTCTAATATGATTGAGTGGAGATAAGAAAGAAGAAAAAGAAGATATACTTTAAATTATATAGCAACAAATATCTTTCAGGAAACTGATAATTTATATTATGTTGATTGTAGATATTGCCAGACATTTCTTCTTTTGTATAAAGTTCTCTGTTCTCGTTAAGATTTAAGAGATTCATTTGTCTCCTTAAATTGTTCAAACTTTTACATAATTTTCTTTCTCTTATCTTTTGATAATAATGATAATTGAACAATATTCTGATGTAAATATTTGATAGAAATGTTTTTTTTTATCTCTTTCTCCTTGTTAATATTATATGACTATTTTTTACGGCCTAAAATTATTGTAAATATGTATAGACAAATGTAGAAGAATACATGTAATCAGCGCAAGTGTCCTTAGGGGGACATAGCGCTTTAAATTGAAATAAATGAAAATGACAGAGTGTTTGAAGTTTATATGTTAATTTTGTAATTATTCTTATTTTTTTTTTAATTCATAGAAGCATTTTTATGGCAGACATATTCAATTTTTTTTATCATCATCAGTTTTATTATTATTGTTTTTTTTCTTTGTTAGTTATCAAATCATTTTGAAATTGTAGTTTCTTTTTTGTTTTGTTTTGTTCATTTTTAAGCAATAAAATATATGTAAAACTAAGGTGTAATATTCAATTCATTGAAATAGGCCTTGAAGGAATCTCTTTGGAGCTCCTGTTGAATGAGGTTGTGAGAAGCAGAGCTGGAGCTTTTGCGTTGTTCAAATTTTGGAAGACGGCTGAAGAGAAGGGGAGGCTCTATACATAATCTAATTGATGTAAATAATTATATGCAAATAATCTATGTCAGGATTAGAATGACGAATCCTGTATGGGACTTTGATTCCAGTAAAAGGCTTGTTGTTGCGGTTGTTTATAGTCACAGTATAGAAAATACTATACTATACCTACTAATTATAGGTTTCTCTCTGTATTCTTAGTTCTCTTCTCTTCAATTACTCTGTAAACTGGCGAATCCTATATAGGACGAGAGGTCCTCAATAAAGGCTTTTTGTTGTTGTTGTTTGTTGTTGTATATTCAATTCAAGCATATGGAACCAACATCGATTCATTTTTAAAACAAAGCAAAATCATAAGTTTATACAACTTTCACTTTTTCATACACAGATAGTTACTGACACTTCGGGAACTAAATAAAAAATTTGGTTGATGTATAGCCACATTAACTTTATTCACATTCTAAACGCGATATCCCAAACTGATGGATATTTGCGTCTACACATTTCTTTACATCATAACAAATTGGTTATATACAAGCTTATACAATTATTTTACATACTAATCCAAATTGATAAGGCACAATTTGGATTATAGATTATAAAATATAAAACAAGGTAATAAGACCAAATCCAAATAAATAAATAATGTGTGACTTTTCGGTAACAGCGTTGTTACCATCTTCAGACAAAAGTACTGAATGAGAAATAAATAGCTACTGTTATCAAATGTGTAAACAAGATAACAGATAAGAATAAGATATTTATCTGAGAAACTATGTTTCTGTGTCTCTGTGTTTCTCAGATAAATATCTTCTTCTTATCTGTAATCTTGTTTACACACTTGATAACAGTAGCTATTTAAAACATGCTGTGGTAAAATTTCTCATTCATTTTGGTTAGCAGCCCCGTAAAATAAAGATATTTTCTCTAAATTTCTCATTCAGTACTTTTGTCTGAAGATGGTAACAACACTGAAATGTCACACATTATTTATTTATTTGGATTTGGTCTTATTACCTTGTTTTATAATAATCCAAAGAAAATTGGCTAAGAAGAAAAAATACAAATATACAAAAGCAATTATCTCAATATTTCCTTCTTTATCTTTCCCAGTTCAAAATATAGTTGTATATTATGATGCATAGCGCGCCATCCGTTATGAATATTCGAAACTATTATAGACGCGTATTATTCTTTTGAAAAATTATTACAGTATATACAGTATAAATTGTTTAATTTCAAAAAGAAACATACGCGTCTATAATAGTTTCGATAATAATTGTATATATATATATACAAAATTGTTATATATTATATATATATATATAGCCCCATAAAATTATTATTAGTTTCAATATACAACAAAGAGGCGAGTAAGCAAGAGTTATAGAAACTATAACAATGGGTTTAAGTGAGCATCTATTATCCAGAATCAATTATACAAATGTTCTAAGACCATCTAGAATAGAGAGGTGTGGTGGATACATCTTGTCAGGGCGAGCACGTTGTCTTTAAATATGTAGTGGAACTAGCCACGTTTCTCTTTAATTGGCATTACCGCAGATGGTACCTGAACTCCTGGCGACCAAGGCAAGAGGCGTTTACAAAAGAGAGAAAGATTTGTATCGTCTTATGTCTCTCTATATAATACTTTATTATTGTATATCAATTATAAGGTTGTCCCAAAAGTTCGTGTTTTTCTTATTATTTGGCCAATAATATTATTATGGCGAATACATAATAACACATAATACAATTACTTTATACATAATACAATGATATTATACATAACGGCGAATAATATTGGTATTTCAATTTTTGCAAGTGTTTACGAACTTTTGGGAGAACCTGGTAATTTTATGTTTTTATACTCATGCTTTCTCTTCTTCTATAGTATTTCATAATTTGGGTTATTGATAATTTGAAGCTTCTAAGACATCTCTTGAGTTAGCATATATTGGGTTTATCTTTATCAAATTTGATTACATTATGTAGTTTTGTAATAAATGAAATTTGCACCAACACAACATTTTTTCTAAATCAACATATTACATATGATAGAAGTTTTGTACCATTCTCTTTCTATGGTACTTTATTATGTATTAAATTGAAATTGTGTGTTTTTATATTCATGACCTTTAAGTTAGCATATTGGATTTATCTTTATTTAATTAGATTACATTAACTAGTTTCGATCTATATGAAATTTGCACCCATTTATATACATCAATACCTCGCTTTGCGTCGTTTCGTTTTGCGTTTTTTTCGAAGTTGCGTCGCTGCTTAATTTTTACTGATTTTCACTGTGCGTCGTTAGATTTTCGAAGTTGCGTTGTTTTGGATCCGAGTCTTTAATTTTTTTTTGAAATTTTTTCCCTAAAATATGGCAACACCTTTGTTTTTGATTGCGTCATGCAAACAAAATTTTATTTTCACTCAGCGTCGTTTCAATTTGCGTCGTGTTTTTTTGGAATGTAACCCCGACGCAAAGCGAGGTATGGGTGTATTGTAACAAAGTATTTAATATTTTATTAGCAGTGTATTATTTTTTTATGTTTATATTTTGCTATACTCTGTACATTTCCCTCTTTTGTTTATCTTTTGTCCATCACTCATAGTTGTTCTTGCCTGAAATAAATTGTTGCCTCATCCCGAAGTTGGTCTTCCCTAATTTTCCACGTGGCAATATCAACATATTACATACGAGTACTATAATACTTTATCATGTATATAAATTATATACATAATTGTATTTATATGCTCATATATTGAATACTACTCATTATATTGTCATAATTTGGAGTATTCATAATTTAAAACTTATAAGATATCTTTAAATTATCATATACCTCCCTCTATATATATAGCAGACACTCTGCTAGCCGAAACAAAAAGGACATTTTTCATTTGCAAAATTACAATCTTTACTATTTAGCAACTCTCTGGTAAGAAAACACTTCTCCCTAAGGAACACTTTGGCTCTACAATTAGGTTTCTTTTACAAAGAGGTTTTACTGTAATTCTACCGTATTAAATGGATACATTAGAACCTCGCTTTAGCGGAAACCTCTCTACAAAGGACAGTTTTCATTCGTAAAATTATCATTTTTACTATTTAGCAATTCTCTAGTAAGAGGATACCTCTACCTAAAGAACACTTTGGCTCTACAATTAGGTGTCCTTTACAGGGAGGTTCTACTGTATTAGGTTTATCTTTATTCTCATTTTGTTTACATAGTTTTGAAATAAATTTGCATCATTTTCTAAATCAACATATTACATACGATAAAAGATTTGTATCGTTCTCTATCTCTATAATACCTTATTATATCAATCAATTGTATTTTTTTTATACTTATTAATTAAATACTAGGCGTTCTATTCTGTATTGTTCATAATTAGGGTTATTCACATAATTTGAAGCTTCTAAGACATCTTTGAGTTAGAATATTGGGTTTATCTCTATTCATTTATTGCTATTATGCAATAGATGCAAATTTCGTATGAATAAAATAAGGCGAAAGGTTTCTGGAGATGTGTTTCTTTTTATTGAAATCTCAAGCTTTAGGGCATTACCACCCTACTACAGGAGAACAAAAATGAACATTAATGAAACGCCGTTAGGTTATTGTTTTATTATTGTACGGATTTTTAAATCCTAGACATTCTTATTATCAGCATAAGACAACTGTGCAAGTGTTGCTTGGCTGTGAGAGGCGGCGGTCACATCCTTTATTAGTACCGTTGTTAGCTGGGATTTCTAAAAGTCGAATCTTTAATATCACCGCGTCTTTTTTTTTTTTAAGGCGACAGGCAATTTTTTTTCACACTTGGTAATCTCGTGTGTCTTCAATAAAGATCATTGTGTATCAAATATCCTTCAGAGGTATTGTCTTAATCCCGATATACATGTTAAAAGATACAACAACTTCATTAGTTTTGTTCATCAATGTATATAAAAATAAAGATAGAAGGACCAAAAATATATATATACAGTTAAACCTGTCTATAGAGCCCCCTCTTGGGACTCACCAAAATAGGGTTCTATAGAGATGTGGTGCTATAGACAGGTCACTTTTAATATAAATTGCATCGTACTACGCGTTTGTTCTACGCGTCATTCTCCAGGCTCCTGGAGTGTATCCATAGATCACCAACTACCCGGGCTGTCCTGTGGTTTAGGAGTCTGTCTTGGTAGCCTTAGTGAACCAGTTCGCCAAGTGTTTCTAGGCAGGTTTGTTTCTTGGTAGATTCAACAGAGCAGTGTTCATTGAATGAGGGCAGTCCAATAAGTGTAGCCGTTTGGAATCGCTGTAGCTGCTGGGCAACTGACATGTTCTACGGTTTGATCTTCCTCTTGGCAGTGTGGACAAGTTGGATCATGTTTAATTCTGGCCATGTCAGCTTGAACATATCCATGTCCTGATGTCGTGGTTGATGTTCCTAGTAAAACAGAGAGATATCTAAACAAAATATCTACAAATAAAATGCTGACGTCATGGGAATAATGATGATAAACCGAGTAAGCCGCCATAGATTATTCTGTGACAATATATTATAGCGAAGAAACCAAGTCCTTGTATATCTTAAGATATGAAAGTATTTATTGATGACGTCAGTACAACTAGTCGACCAATATCAACCAAACCAAAGATACTATATACAGCCAGAGAGAATATTAAACAACCAAGCTATGCAACATATATGATACTTTCACAAATACATCTTCTTCTTTCTTATCTCCACTCAATCATATTAAAGTATCAAGTTGTGACCCTTGATGGTGTCTGTTTGACAACCATCATGACTGGGTGAAGTAGAATGTGTCTGCCATTGTCATTAAGACTGGGAGCACTACTCAGTGGCAGGCTGACTTAGCTCCAAAAGAAATGGCCGCCTCTGACACGAGGAACAGACCCCATGTTCAGCCGCTCCTAACGTGGAGTACAAACGCTGCTCATCCTGTATCCCTGGATCAGGAGCCCTTACAGGGTACTATCAGCCGGGCCAGCTGAGCCCAGGTTTTTCAGTGAGCTTGTTACTGCTCCCCCTCCTTCTTTTTCATCCGGACTTAGGACCGGCAAAGGCGGAGTTACAAATACATAATAATATTCTCTTAAATAATTTCATTTAATAATTAAATTAAAATTAAATAATAAATCATTACTTCGCCACAATATCATTAAGAGAAAATAGAGTATTTTCTTTTGTTAAGGTTAACACTTTACATAGAGAGAGAGTGAAAGAGCAAATTTGCATAAGAAATCTAATATAACATCAGAATATTTTTGATATTTTCAGAATAGTTTTCAATATCGAATATAGATTCAAAACTTAATATTTCAAAAATGAATATCTAAGAGTGACTTTTATTATTTTTGATGCTGCATAGGTAAGTAATAATATATATATTTTTTTAACTTTACGAGCTTTTAAAATTTTATATATATATAAAAAAAAACGTTAAAGTAACATTTTTCTGATGATAGCTTGAAACAGTCAAATTTATAATTTTGAGCTAAACTAGGATTTGGAAAATTGCATGGAAATAAAAAGTGATGCCTTGCGACTAATAAATCCAAGATTTCCTTGATTAATTCTCTAACACCTTAGCTCAACATCATTCAAAACTATCTGAGAAATTGAAATATCGATTCTATCATAAAACCTGATGTTCAAAAAAAAAAAAGCATAAACCACAAGGAAGATCGTAAATAATATTTACGGACATGCTGAGGCGCAATATTGTCATATTAATCTAAAAATGAATTAGAATTTATTAATATGACCATATTTGAAATTACATGCACGAGCTCTTTAGCTCTGTTCACACATATTAATTCTTAATTAGCAAGCTCATTAGTTTTCTAATGAATTGACTTTGTAAAGTACAAAATTTGTAAGTTTTTTAAATATTTGTATCTAAATTTTATGGTTCATCCTTTTTAGGTTTTAAGAATGTCCTTAAAAACATCGATATATAAGCTTAATAGCATCTTAACTCAATCTTTATTGGGCAATTTGTTAGAATTTGTTAATATAAAAAATATAGAAATGTGGTAAAGCCGCCGTAAAAAAAGTGTATTTTTTGTGTAATAGGTAATTTTTGAATTTGTTATGTTGTTGTTGATTATTCTTTAAGTCGTTTAAACGATCTCCAATAGGTTCCATTTTCTCAGCTTTTCTATTATAGTCCTGGGTTTTTCCCAGAGATCATTTTTGGAGGATTTGATACAATTTAATAGATGTTCAGGACTGGCTGGTTGGGAATCACATTTGGGGCATTTCGGGTGAATTTGTCATTCTTGAGGACTATAAAACAAGAGACGAATTAATCAGGAGTTTTCAAAGTTGTCCAAAATGATATAAATAGTCTTTTCTGATGGTAAACCTTTCATTTAAAAATGCTTCATTTAAAACGAAACCAAGAAATTCTCACTTCTTTACTCGAAATGGTAATGCAAAATCGAGCCCGCTTCTGTTATTCTAAAATAAATATTAGTGTCATTCTCTGTCTTTCCAAATGATATTATAACATAGAAAATCAGAGAAGACAAACTTTAGGATGACACAGCAATTTATTCAAGGCAAAATCAAAATCAATATTTAGAGAGAGAGAGAGAGATATTTATAACCCAGGTTCCTGGAGCGTAGAGCACCAACTACCCGAGAAGTACAGCTCACCAGTATGGACTAGTGTTGAGCGCTTTTACTCGCGTCCTGTTTTGATTACTGAGTTGACACAGTTGACCAGGAAGTTCCATGCTGAGATTGAGTCTGGAAGGCTGGTCATAGATGTAGGATTGAGGTGGGTCAGTCCAAGCAGGATAGTTGTTTGTATCCTATGTCTCAGAAATTTTGGACAGCTGAATAGAAGATGATCAACTGTCTGTGGCTCTTCCTTCAGAGGCGATTTCTTTATTTAGAGGTTATGGGGTGGGTTCAGGGAATAATATATTGTAGCAAAGTATTTATTATTTTATTAAAAGATTGTCATTTTTTATGTTTATATTTTGATACTCTGTAAACTTCCCTAGTTGTTTATATTTTGTTTATCACTCATAGTTTGTTTTTGCCTTAAATAAATTGCTGGGTCATCCTGAAGTTTTGTTGTCATTCCTAATTTTACACGTGGCAATATTATATATTTCCGGAATGTCTATTCTTCTGTTGATGTTATTGTGCTTTCTGAGTATGATGGATTCTATGATTAGTCTCTATTGTTTATTGGGGATGTTGGAGTAATGGCTCTTTGGTTCTCATAAGGAGAAGTAATGGCCCTTTTATTTTAAACTAGACGGGTGACCCGGGCTTCGCCCCGGGATTGACCCGTGTGCATATCTACCCGAGTGATATATATTTAGATAATATTTTTTTTAAATAATTGTTTGTTATTAGCATTATCTATTTGTTTGCATCAGCATAATTTAATCTAATCTTTGATAGAGGGCGCTGTTCGTGAGCTAAGTAGAATAATTTGAATATATAGTTTCAATAATTGATTTATATATATTTTAAAATAGCCTATCGTCTTCCCCGTATTTTTTACCTATGTATGGAAATTTTGGTTTGAATTAGTGAACTACTGCGAATTTGTATACCGGACATACAAACAAATAAACAAACATACAAACATTCATTTATATATATATATAAGATGTCGATATTTCGTTTATGTTAGTGTATTCTTATATTTAAATGTCTGCCAGTTTCTCTCACCTACATTTTGGTTTTGGAATATTTCCATTTTCATTAGAGTACATGGCATTCTTGATATTAGGTGGATATTAAATAAACAACAGAGTCCATTATAATGCTTCTAGTTCTTGTGTATACTCGTATATCGCGTTGTCGCCTTGTGGTTAAAAAACAGTCGGTGGACGAGTGGGTAACACCCTCGATTCCCGACAGTCATGAACCGGGATTGAATCTCGCGTTATCATTTTGCTTAATATGTGAATAACCTTCACATATTATTCATTGTTGCAATTATCATAAACTTGGTTTCTCTTGTTGAGCGGTACCTAATAAAGTGATTTTGAACCGGCTTGTGGTTAAAAAAACAAGTCGGTGGACGAGTGGGTAACACCCTAGATTCCCGACAGTCATGAACCGGGATTGAATCCCGCGTTAACATTTTGCTTAATATGTGAATAACCTTCACATATTATTCATTGTTGCAATTATCATAAACTAGGTTGCTCTTTTTGAGCGGTACCTAATAAAGTGATTTTGGAAAAAGGAACTTGTGGTTAAATATGCCTAACTTGTCCATGTTGTTTGCGGGGAAGCATTATTCGATGCAAATATGTATATGTAACTCTGCTGTCCTAAAGGCTTATGTCCATAGTTTGCTTGAATACTATTCTAAGATTTCATCCCTCATTGCGGCGTATATGGGCGGAATCGTCTAATACAGTGTAAGAGCTCTGGAAGCGGGCTGGTGGATTAAATCAGCGAAACCGGTGGGAGGGTTCACCACTTATGAGTCAAGCCCTCCCCAATATATTTTTAATTGCACTAAGAACTGTTAAAGCTTGTTTTGTGTTTTAAATAAAAAAAAGAAACATTTGTGCTTTATAATGATTCCATTTCTTCTGTATAGATAGCGCGTTGTTGCCTAGTGGTTAAAAAGAGACCCATCTGTTATAAAGAATATACATTCCGGAAATGTATATAATAAACAATATTACCTGAACCTATCCCCATAACCTTCAAAATAAAGAGGACGTCTTTGATTAGCAAATTTGATAAGCATGTGCAGTGGAGGCCCGAATTAAATCTGCATTCAAATAGCTGTAAACACCTTATGTATTTGATTTTAATTCTAGTTCTATTGACGATTTATTGTAGTTTTATCCTGTAGAAAGGCTTTAGTGCCCAAAAGCTAGACTATAGTAGACAGGTAGACTGTAGTATAATATCTATATCTATTATATAAAAATCAATGTTTGTATGTTTCTTTGTTTATATGTCCGATATACAAATTCGCAGTAGTTCACTAATTCAAACCAAAATTTCCATACATAGGTAAAAAAATACGGGGAAGACGATAGGCTATTTTAAAAACTATATAAATCAATCATTAAAACTATATATTAAAATTATTTTACTTAGCTCACGAACAGCGCCCTCTATCAAAGATTAGATTAAATTATGCTGATGAAAACAAATAGATAATGCTAATAACAAACAATTATTAAACAAATTCTTATCTAAATATATATCACTCGGGTAGATATGCACACGGGTCAATCCCGGGGCGAAGCCCGGGTCACCCGTCTAGTAATAAATAAATGAAAGTTATGATTTTCGGGTTGAATTAAATTAATTTATGTGATTTGATAGAGATATGTTTACAAATGGTGTGAATTTGATTTTTGTTGAGTAGCCGTGACTTCATATATTTCGAAATGTGACTAAATACTAAACAATTTTCTTCAAATTAAAGATACTTCGGCCAGTAAAGCTTTTTTTATTGTCTCGACGTTTCGACAAAAACTTTTGTCCTCGTCAGGAGAGAACAAAAATCAAAACATTTGGCGAAGCGTTAAAAATGAGAATAAATTTTAACGCTCTGCCAAATGTTTTGATTATTATTCGCTCCTGACGAGGACAAAAGATCCTTGTCGAAACGTCGAGACAGGCCGAAGTATCTTAAATTTGAAGAACTATGAATTTTCCGGCCAGGCAACCTCTATCTTTACGACTAAACATTTTGTCGAGTTTATTTGAAACATCAACATATATAGTCACGACCGTCTTTCCTCAATTCCTCATGTCACGGATGAGCGCGCATCATCATTATGATCATTATCATTATCTATTGATAATAATAATAATAATAATTATATTATTATTATTATTAATATATATAGTCACGGCCGTCTGTCGTGGCCTCTGTCACGGATAATATACAGTTATCATCGTCATGCGTTCTTAATTCTGTCACCGTTTGCTTTTGGTTCAGTGGTAGAATGCTCGCCTGCCACGCGGGCGCCCCGGGTTCGATTCCCGGCCGATGCATTTTTTTTTTTACAATTTTTAAAACTCATTTATATATTATAAAAGAATGACATCCACGGCGCCAATTTATAATTGTAACGAATAGTATTTGAATAAAAGCATTTAATCGGGTAAACCCCGGGCGTTGCCCGGGTCATTCGGCTAGTTGAATATATGAATAACAAAATGTATATGATAAAAGAAATATATGATGAAATAAATATATGGAAAACATAATGAAGAAACTTGTTATTAAATATCTTCCTAGTTTTCGAACAACAAAAAATAATGAAGTTGCATACACCGAGGGGAGGCGTGGATCAACTTGAAAATTTACATATTTACAAAAAAGATTATGATATACGGTAGAACCTCCCTGTAAAGTGCAGAAACAAAGTGTTCTTTATGGAGAGGTGTCCTCTTACCGTAGAGTTGCTATATTGTAAAAATGGTAATTTTGCAAATAAAAATTGTCCTTTGTGGAGAGGTGTCCGCTAGCGGGTGTCTCCTAAAGGAAGCTTCTACTGTAAATGAAAAAAAAAAAAATAAAATGAATAATATAGCTTGAATATTATGGCCGACTTCGAAAAAAGTTATTCTAAAACATATAATAATTTTAATACACATTAATAATAATATTCTTCCATTCTTCTTTTTGCCTGGCTATATATGGAAGAAAGCAGTTTATTCGAATGGTGTGATTATTTTATTTTTTACCTTAATGACTGTTTTCAATATGAAAATTCTATAAGCCTTTGAATTTTAAGCATATCAACCACAATTAATAATTTTTATTTTATATGTTTCAGAATGAATTACTTGTTGTTGATGGACACGACAACAACTAATAATGCATTCTAAAATACATAAAATAAATAATAATAATTGTGATTGATATACTCAAAATTCAATAGCTTATAGAATTTTTAAATGGAAAAACAGTCGTTGAGACAAAAATTCAAATAATTATACCACTCAAAAAAAAAAACCGGCATTCTTCTATATATAGGCAAGCAATCGGAAGAAATTGAAGAAGAATAGAGTGTCAAAATATCTTTATTCTATACACAACAAACTCAAATCTAAAAGGTCCATTCCCTTATTCCATCACAAAACCTATATATACTCTCTCTCTCTATTTATCATTATATAATCTTATTTATTCATTTATTTTACCCCTTATATAATCTTACTAGACGGGTGACCCGGGCTTCGTCCCGGGATTGACCCGTGTGCATATCTACCCGAGTGATATATATTTAGATAAGATTTTTTTTTATAATTGTTTGTTAATCGCATTATCTATTTGTTTGCATCAGCATAATCTAATCTAATATTTGATAGAGGGCGCTGTTCGTGAGCTAAGTAGAATATAATTTGAATATATAGTTTTTAATAATCGATTTATATATTTTTAAAATAGCCTATCGTCTTCCCCGTATTTTCTTTTACCTATGTATGGAAAGTTTGGTTTGAATTAGTGAACTACTGCGAATTTGTATACCGAACATACAAACAAACAAACATACAAACATTCATTTTTATATATATTGTAGCGTAGCAGAAAGGTAGAGTCGGTGATCCACAAACGAAGAACGTTATTTTATTAACCAAACAAACCGAGGTCAAAAGAAGAACAAACGAGAAATATGAATGAATTAATTCATTATAATTGAGTGATATCTAGAAATATCTATATTTAAAATAGTAAACAAAGGAGAGAGAGCAAAGAATAAAGTCTCGTAGCCACGCGGCCTAGCAGGGGTAACCTCCACAGGAAGTGACGTCAGCTCCAGGGTTGCTGAGCCAGCAATTTCACTTCGCTACAATATAGAAGAAGATATGTACATTGTAATAAATCAGTTTATATCTCAATCTCTCTCTCCTATAATACAAATAAAAATAAATTATATTAGATGACCTGCATATTTTGTCAAGCTACTTATGCTGAAGAAATGGTTTTAGCCTTGAAGAGAACGTTTAAGCCGTTTGAATGTTTTGAAAAACATTAATAACTTTCGCCTCGGTATCATAAAATGATTAACAACCAGATCTCCCAGATTGTAAAATACAGAAGTAATCATGATTTATCATTATAATCATTATCGCCATGAGTGGCGAATTTCTTCGGAAAAATTGATCTGTTCTTCACCTTATCTACGACTGTCCGAACTTTACAGAAGTGAGACATCGTTTGTTCCCTGATCTAAATGATTTAATTCTCTTACATCAGCCACTCTGTCTATATAAATTTTATGAAAACTGTCGATTAATACATGTAAATTTGTAACTATTTAATTCTAAGTTTAAATTTGTTTTGTTTGTTTCCAATGTAATAGGCGCAAATATAAAAGTCGGTGGACGAGTTAGTAACACCCTCGATTCCCGACAGTCATGAACCGGGATTTATCCCGCGTTAACTTTTGTTTAATATGTGAATAACTCACATATTATTCATTGTTTCAATTATCATAAACTAGGTTGCTCTTGTTGAGCGATACTTAATAAAGAGATTTTGGAACCGAAGGCGCAAATATTTCAATATCACGCCTGGTTGATTAATAAATAAAAAAATTAAAAGGAGCTAGGTTTTTTCAAAGAGTGTGCGTGAGCGGCTCTGTTGCGACACTTTAAATTAATGGTTCTGCTAATCACTAACCTATATGCTGTTAATATACAGAATATGTTTAGCTCCTCCGGGTAAAATCTATAAAGTGGTCGATTTATCACTCTACTATTCTTTCATCCTGTAATTTTATTCGATAGCAGACTTGTTAGCAACTATTTCACCTTTATCCAATCAGGTCCCTCAGAAAAAAATTTGGTCCAGACTTTTTGACCTGGATCAAATTTTTCGCTCCTGGATATTCCGTGACGTGGCATCTTCATTATTTTTCTATTTGGCGAAAGTAGATCTAGTATTTATTTGAGATTTCTTCCATGAAATATTACCGCAGGATGAGTTTGTTACTTTATGAACTAGAGTTTCGGTAAATGAATAAAAATGACGCAAATTTATAGGCAAAATATTTTTATAATCAATTTTCAATTGAATTTTTGACTTTTGGACAAACCTTTCCGTTATTCTATTCGAACTTTAATGATAAGGTGTCTTACAAATATGGTTGATTCTAATATTTTTCATAAAATCATGGAATTCTTTTGATACAAACTGTGTGACGTTGCAGTTAAGACGACTTGGGGTAGTCGATTTCGGCTGAAAATTCCACGTAGACTTCGTATGGTGTTGTAGGTCGTAGTAGATTTCATGACTTTAACTTCGAGCCAGTTTGAAAAGGAGTCGACGATTACCAAAAACATATAAACATCTGCTGGTCCAGCGTAATCCATATAAATACGTTGCGACGGATAATCCGCTTTAGGCCAAGAGCAAACAGTTCGGTTTGGTAACTTTTTAACCTGCTAGCAAGCAACACGTCTTTTTACTTTTTTTTTTGCTTATTCCTAGTACACACATGGTACAGGCCATGATAATCATGGTGGGCAGAAGTAGGCGACTACTTTTACTGTAAATGCACCACATGTCTACACATGTGAAAAGCAGTTCGACTTTGCACTTACAAATGTGCCAAAGCCCCGTATGATTACTTGCACTTGCTGATGGGGTTGGACTTTTGCAAGAATCGGGGGGCCATTTGAGCATTTTTTTTTAAATCAGAAAAAAAGCACCTAATGCGGGAATCGAACCCGGGTCGTAGCGGTCGAAAACGAACTGTTTAGACAATTTTTCCACCGACCCCCACACCTTTGTATCTGCATCTTTGTACTAAATTCTTTATGTCGTGGTCAGGCCATCATAGATAGCCTCTCGCTACTGATTTCATTCTAACTATTCCAACTTGAGTCTTTTGTAATTCGTCAACTAATTTTGTTCGTCATTTTTCTGGAATTACACAGGTCTACAAAACAACTTCTTTTTTTGCCGGAGAAACCCTGATGTTGATTCTAATGTAACTCTTCAGGCTGAATTCAAAAATGAAATCAGAAGTTTTCCATCACCCATAGTTCTTGCAGAATAACCCTTTTTTCTATAAATTGGTATATACAGTAATAAGGCAGAAAATGGTATGTGCGCATTTTTTAGGTAATCATCATTACATTAGCTAGCGCTTTATTTTTGACAAGAAGAGTTGATATGTAGAGCCAAAAGCGTTATTTTATTTGTTATTAATTGAATTTTGCTCTTTAAGAATCATAAATATTAATTTAAATAACAAATTATTGAATTTTTAATTAAATATGTTTATTTTATAATGCAATCTGTTTTGCTTTCAATTAAAAAATAACGACAAGCTCTGGAATGCTATTTGCTGAATAACAGTTTTAATATATATATATTTAAATTGAACCTAACGATTTTTTCAATAGATTTGCATCAGAAGTGACAGGTAAATTTGAAGTGATCAGTTTATTCTTCTCTATCGATTTGCTTTTATAAATCGTGTGCACTAGACTGTTTCAATATGCCGAGGCGTTGCATTAATATTCCTGATATTTTCTCTTACATTTGTGGGGAATTAACTTTCAAAGTTCAAAAGGCGAAACTTTACAGCGCTCATCAAAAAGTGCTATCAACTTTATTGTTGGGAAATTTGTGCTCGACCTCTTACAGGGTGGATTAAAGGGGGAACGTCATATGCCCCTTGCGGTTCCAATGATATGGAGGGAACCTAAAGACCATTCTTCAGACTGTTATTATTATTATTATTTTTGACAAAACTACAGCTATTACATCCAAATCAAGACATACAATTGAATATCCAGATTTGCCTTCTGCTATGAGACCCGTTCCTCATAGTGATATTTTACCTGTGCCACAACCTCCTGAAAATGTAATATTTAGTGACGATGATTCAGATAGACGAGAGCAACAGTCGGATTACACAAATTTTGAAGCAGGTGCTTCATCTGAACCTCATTTGTTAACCCAAGTAGATTTGAACGTTCCCTTTTTAGATTTATCCAATAAAATAGAGTGAACTTTTAGGCTCTAGGTTAAAAGGCTGGAATCTGCTGCATAAAAGCACAAAAGTATGCTTTTTTCGCAAGTGTCATGATGAATTTCAAGACTTCTTTTCACAAGTGAATGATTTAGTATATTGCAATGATGTTGTTAGTCTAATAGAAGTGCTTGGTCATGACCATGATACAGAAGAGTGGCGTTTATTCGTTGATTCTTCAAAAATTAGTTTGAAAGCTGTTCTCCTTCACAACGGAAATAAGTTCCCATCAGTGCCAATAGCACATGCATCCAACATGGAAGAGACTTGCGAAAACATGAAACTTCTTTTGAAAAAGATAGAATATGAAAGATACGGTTGGAAAATATGCAGCGATTTGAAAGTCATTGCTCTCTTGCGTGGATTACAGCTTGGATATACACAATTTTGTTGTTTTCTGTGTGAGTGGGATAGCAGAGATAGGGAAAGGCATTACATTAAAAAAAAGCTGGCCAAACCGTGAAATATTTACTCCAGGACATAAAAATATTGTAAATCCTCCCCTGATCGATTCAGAAAATTCAATATACAGTTACGAGTGTCATACGTTCTTCATCTCTTAATCAGTTTTCATCTCTGTCAACGTTTGCTTTTTTTTTTGGAATGGCGCCCTCCTATTGGCTGGCTACGATCACGCCACCTTTGTCCCCCCCCCCCACTCGCTTTTTCGTTTTTGTAACTATTGTGTTGGAGCGGGTCGCTCCTTAAATAAATGCATATATTAGTTAATAACTAAATGGAATCCTCTCTGTCTTTTTCCCAGTAAGAGACGCCTACGGAAGCCAACAGTACATAGACAGATAAAGCACATAGGCTATAGTTGTTAACTAATATATGCATTTATTTAAGGCGCCAATTTATAATTGTAACAAATAGTATTTGAATAAAAACATTCAATCGGGTAAAACACGGGCGTTGCCCGGGTCATTCGGCTAGTATTTACATATATACCATTACACATTAAACTGGGATTAATAAAGAACTTTGTCAAGGCAATGGATCGAAATGCCAGTGGATTTGCCTAACTGAAACAAAAATGTTCTAGCATTAGTGATGCGAAAATTAAAGAAGGCATTTTCGTTTGACCTCATATTCGAGAATTGCTGCAGGATGGAAATTTTCAAAATAGTTTGAATGAAGTTGAAGTAGCAGCATGGAATTCCTTTAGAAACGTTTGTAAGAACTTCTTAGGAAGTGTCAAGGTTGAAAATTACCGATACATAGTTAATGATCCGTCGCTTTCCTACAAGGCACTGGGATGTAACATGTCTCTCAAGATCAATTTCCTGCATTTACATCTGGATTTCTTTCCAGACAATATTGGTGCAGTTAGAGATGAGCATGGTGAGAGGTTTCATCAAGATATATCAAGCATGGAGAAGCGGTACCAAGGTAAATGAAGTCCCGGTATGCTTGCTGACTACTGCTGGAAACTCAAGAGGGATCTACCACAAGCAAAGTATAGAAGAAAATCCACTGTCACTACTTTCAATAAAATAAATATATTTCGTTCATATAGGCCTATATATTAAAAACATTTCTAAATTTCAAGTAGGTGTATCTCAAAAATCTTGCGTGATAGAAATAAACTAATGGTATATTTGGAATCAGCACAAAGAGTTGAATTTAGATAAGATGCTGTCTCTTTTAGGACAAAGAAAAATAATTTTTGATAAACCAGTGTAATGTAATAAGGTTTATGCAAAAATGCTTACGTAATATTTTTTGCTGTATTTATCCCAATACCAAAAAAAAAAAAAAGGCTGTCACGCAAACACCATGAGTGATGGAAATTTCTGATTAGATTTTTGAGTTCAGCATGAAAAGTTACACTAGAAATACCATCAAGTTCTCTTGGGCAAAAATGTTGTTGACCCGTGTTATTATTCTGATTCCCCACAGCAAACATCCATTCTTAACGCTAATCTTCCATTATCTATATATATAAAAATCAATGTTTGTATGTTTGTTTGTTTGTATGTCCGGTATAAAATTCGCAGTAGTTCACTAATTCAAACCAAAATTTCCATACATAGGTAAAAAAAATACGGGGAAGATGATAGGCTATTTTAAAAAATATATAAATCAATTATTAAAACTATATATTCAAATTATTCTACTTAGCTCACGAACAGCGCCCTCTATCAAAGATTAGATTAAGTTATGCTGATGCAAACAAATAGATAATGCTAATAACAAACAATTATAAAAAAAATCTTATCTAAATATATATCACTCGGGTAGATATGTACACGGGTCAATCCCGGGGCGAAACCCGGGTCACCCGTCTAGTCTATTATAAAAATACTTTAAATTATCTTGAGGGGGGTAGGTGGAAGGATAGTCTAAACCATTGGTTTTCGACCACTACGACCCGGGATCGAATCCCACATTGGGAACTTTTTTTAATAATAATAATAATAAAAATCTCCAATGGACCCCGAATCTTGCAAAAGTCCAACCCCACCAGCGAATGAAAGAAATAAAACGCGGATCTGGCACATTTGTAAGTGCAAAGGCGAACTGCTTTTCACATGTGTAGACATGTGGTGCACTTACAGTAAAAGGGAGTCGCCAACTACTACCCACCACGATTATTATGGCCTGTACCACGTGTATTAGGGATACTAATAATTAAAAAAATCCTGAATACATGTTGTCGGCCATCCATTTTGCATAAATATACTTGGCCTTTGATAAAACGGTGTTTTTCTCTGTTTCAAACTTTATTTTATTACCAGAAATAGACAATTTTTCAATTTGTTAGTGCGAAATGCAAAAGAATTTCCGCCTCATTACGTTGGTCTTCGTTAGTGAGTAGACAATTTTTAGACATTGCATCAACATATTTGTGAACATCAGTGATTTATATGTAAATCCTGAAAAGAGCCCTTTATGGATTCTAGCTGCCGCTAGGCTAGGGATGCTTTTGGTTTTTCCAAACAACTGCAAAAGTGATATATTATATATTTACTAATGTAAACGGATTGCCATACACAGATACTGAAAAACATTTTAAAGTACAAATACTATAATATTATAATACTATAACTGATACTTCTTTATCGATCTAAGAAGTATTAAGCTCGCTTTTGAAAGTGTCCTAGATGCGAATGCGATGGTTTTCTCATAGTTGTCGGGTAATTTGTGGCACAGCATAGTACCCAGTCCATGAGAGGATGCATCACACGGCAAAATTAGCGAATACATTGGATTATAATTAACTAATACTTTTTCCGTAACTAAAATCTTCTTTACATTTCTAAAAACAGATTCTTGTTCAATATTTCACACCCACCGAATATTTTCCCTAAGAAGCCAATTTAAAGGAGATAGTATCTGAGAAAGATTAGAAACAACGTGTCTATAGTAGTTTACAAGTCCCAAAAATGATTAGAGTTGGTTAACATCATTAGGTATAGGACAATTAACAAATGGCTCTATTTTTTTATTTAGTTCAACGTAAACCTTGGGAGAATCAATTATTTGATCGAAATACTCTAAGACTTCTTTTAAAAATGAGAATTTATTTAATTTTAATTCAAGTCCAGGTTTTTTTTTTAACGAGTTAAAACTTTTCCTAATATCCCAAGATGGCCTTCTAAACATTTTCCTGATATTAAAATATTATCGAGGTAAACTAAGGTAGCCCTTATAGTATTTTTATCGATAATCCTTTGAAATGTGTCAGGAGCTGATGAAATACCAAATGGTATTCTATTTACAGTATAAAGTCCTTTATTGGTATTTAGGGTTAGCACTTTGTCTAATTCTGGGTCGACTTGGATGTATTGATGGGCGCATCTTTCAAATCTAGGTTTGTAACGTAAGGTAGAGGATTAAAATATGTAAATATTTCTTCTATTTTAGGCATCGGATGTCTATCAATATGTAAAGCGAGATTTTACCGTTATCTTATTGTCTATACAAATTCGATGATTACTATCCTTTTAATTAGGGTAAAATTGGAGTACTCCGCTGAATTGTATAGGAAAAATTATTCTTTAATTCTTTTTATGCTGTAATTATTCTTCTACTCTTCTCTTGAGATTGAACGGTACAGGTCTAGCCTTGCAAAATTAGGTTTTGAACACTCCTTAAGATATAAATTTGTACAAGGTTGTCCTAAAAGTTCGTAAACACTTGTAAAAAATTAAAATATCAATATTATTCGCCATACTATTATTCGCCGTTATGTATAATGTTTTTGTGTAAAGTAATTGTATTATTTATTCACAGTAATAATATTATTCGCCAAGTAATAAGAAAAACACGAACTTTTGAGACAAAATTATAAAATAATCTTTTACTTTACCCAATCCTGGTTCGAAAATATTTTCATATTTGTTTAAAACCTCATTAAGGTCTTTTCTGGTGTTTCTTTTTGTCACTTAGCCATGCTACTAATTTATCGCGTAGCATTAAGTTAAACGAATATCCAAAATTACAATTGTGTGATAATATTTTCAATTTTACTACAAAAATCAGGAATAGAATAATTAACTTCTTGCTTTGTGTGATTGAATCTAAATCTTTAGGCTATTTCCAAAGGTTTTGGAGCAAATTGGTTGTTTAAAATATCTTTTTAATCTGATAAAGATTTAGTTAGTGGAGAGGTTCAGGTATCGTAAAATCTCTAAGTAAAGAATAAGTCTTACCTCCAATCAGGGTTTGGAAAACTTTCACCTTTTTTTTTTCTTCTACGATGTTGTTAGTGTCCATGAAGAGCTCCAATCTCTCGATGTCCGTCGGCCAATCTTCTGTGGAGTCATCATATTCTTGGATATTGCCGATCATGTTCGAAAACAATCTGTTTAATTATCGTTACCAACTGACGTATCTTTTGAGCAAAGGCCAAGATGGGACGTTACACTGCTAGAGCCACTGCTTATTACTACATCATACACACTTGGTATGGTATTGACAGTGGATAACTAAATATTTGTAGCAAACACTAAAATAAAAAATTCAATATAAAAAATCAAACTACATATTTAGATATAAAAAGATGAACATTTTAAACATATAAATAGGATTAATCGGTATTCTAAATAAAAACCAGGGTAGTTAAGGACTTTTATATGCTCCAGTAATCCGGGTTACATCAAGGAAAAGAGATTAAATCCGTTTTAAACATCTTCAAATTGAAATATATATATATATATATATATATATATATATATATATATATATATATATATATATATATATATATATAACATCCAAACTATTCAACATTAAAAAAGTATATACCAAAGGTGGTACCTCTCCGTTTAATAATAACTAAAACAATATATTTCGATAGCGTATAGTTTACCGAATTTTATACGCTCCAGAAATCAGGATGATATCAAGCGAGAGATCCTGTTTATCACTCGAATACATAACGAAATAACCCACAGATTTTGAAAATTCAGACAAAAAAGATAAAACATTAAATATTTTGTCTCAAATTTCCAAATCTTGTATCATCACACATTCTTCCATCATAAATAAGATGCATTTTGTTGATGCATTCTAATAGGAAAGGTGCCACTATTGATGTAGGAAAACCATTCTCCTGCAAAGGAGAATTGAATTATAAAATTAAATAAACAAGAAGAAACAGCGTATATATATATTAAAAACAAAGTAGGCATATCCTGACCAGGAGCACATGTGCTTTTCAGAAGGCAGGCGCCATCTGGTGGAACAGAAATCAACTATTCATTGATTTAACCCGTTCCCTGATATTTGGCCAACCCAATTTCTTGATAAATCAAGAAAAGCCATCCAGGAACGCGTTTCGCGCTGTTGGCGCTCGTCAGTGTGGAGTAGGCTGTACCACTGATTTTTGGTCCCAGTGGCTTCCTGAAAAACCAAGAAATGGGTATTTAAGGCCAAACTTGCGTAAATACGTTTAGCACATGAAAAAACAAGATATATATATATTGAAAAAAAAAGGTGCGTATAGGTCCGAATTGAGAATGTCAACATGACTCAGAAATTTGTCACTCATGATATAAGCAAAAATGATATTTATTAGATATAACATGACTATCACAAAAATTACACGTTGCATTATTTAACTAAAGTATTATTTAGGCGTTGAAAGAATAATTTTATGTACAGATATTTATAAATAGATTTACTGGTGGTAATCTTCTTCCTCTTCTTCAGCGACGCTGAGCGTTAGTTTCTGGATGAAACGGTTGATGGTTGTCAAACATTTGCGGAAACAGAGGGGCCTGCGTTCCCAACGAACACCTACCAGATAGACAGGGATTCCGATTAGAAGCAGGCTGATAGAGATGGAGGTCTGGATGATATTGGTGTAGAAAGGGAAGCCCAGCAGGAATATACACAGAATGATGAAGATTCCTGGTAGAACCAAGGGCACACGGATGGGACGTTCCAAATCCGGACGCTTCCATCGCAGCCACACCAAACTCACCACCGAAAGGAAGAAGAAGGCTGATTCAATAAACTGCGTATGTTCGATCAGAACATTCACCTGGGTTGTACACAGATAGGCAAGGGTGATTAAATTGATGAAAATCAGTGAAACTGCTGGTGTTTTGAAAGCGATGGTGATTGTAGACAAGGATTGAGGTAGAAATCCTTCGCGGCCGCCTACGAAGAAGAGTCTTGAGGAGGTGTAGATGGCCCCGTTTATGGATCCAAAGGTTGATATGGCGACTGACACTGGCATGATCCATGATGCATAGGAGAGAGCCTTCTCACCGAAAGTGATGGCAACAGCTTCAGAATCGAGGAGTTCTTTTGGAGTAAGAACAGCAAAATAAGCTGCGTTGGTCAGAGCATAGATTACGATGATGGATGTTATAGAGATTCCGATGGCTCTGGGCAGATTCTTGTAAGGATCCTTCAGCTCTTCCGTCACAAAGTTGAGGTAATTCCAGCCTGAATAGGAGAACATACCTTGATAAATTGCCGCCGCGACGAGTCCAGGACTTGTAGCCGAATTCTTAAAAGCATACTCAAAGTTTTCTTTATGTCCCGTTCCAATGATCATCACATATGCTCCAGTACAGATAATAAGGACTAAAGAAACAATTTTTGCAACGGTAAAGACCACCTGTAATTTGTTAACCCATTTCACATTGACACAGTTGATGAAGGTAAGGAACATAATGGTGGCGGCAGCAATGGCACGGATTGCATTGTCATCAAGCGTGCAGTGAGGACTAAAAGGTTTCAGGAGGTACTGGGCAAAGGTCAAAGCAGTGATGGCATTTCCACAAGGCATGATGACTATCATAGCCACCCAGATATAGAGAAATCCAGGTAGTTTTCCAAAGGCTTCTTGGATGTAGGTGGAGTCGCCTCCAGAGCGAGGAATGGATGTCCCCAGTTCGGCATAGCACAGGGCACCAACGAGACATAGAAGACCTGATACCACCCATACGATGAGAGATAGTCCTGGGGATCCTGCGAACATGAGAACACCCTTAGGTGAAACAAAAATTCCGGATCCTACAATGATCCCAATGATGTAGCCTACACTGGAGAGTAAGCCAAGCTCTTTTTGTAAGCGTACAGGTCCTGTAGATTCTTCAGCCATTTTGACATTCACACAATCCTCAATACTACAAATATCCTATATAAATAATTTATAAAATGATTCAAAACAAATTCAGACTCGCAGAGTGAACACTCATGCAACATTGCAACTCTTCCTTTTAAATAATCTGTTGAATAATTCAATTTTATTTAAATTCCCATTAAATAATATATTTTTATTGACAATATCTCGCTAAACATTTTTATGAATTTCAAATAAAGTATTTGCGATATTTATATTAGTAATAAAAGTAAAAAATAAAATGTATACAATTGTATAAACCAAATTTAATTTAATATGAAACAAATATTGGGATATGTTCATAATTCAGCTTACTAGAATGTAGAACGCTAAAACAAGTATTGCTCTATTTGAAAAAAAAAAATTCTGTCAATGCCGTAGAGTTAGCGTTTTGCATTCCAGGAACCTGGGTTATAAATTTTGAATTATCCTAGAAATATGATATATATATTATATAAATACGTTATATAAAATATGACTAAAACAGCGCAAATATTAATGATTATATATAAATATAAACAATTAAAATATAAAAAGGTATTACAATAGAACCTCCCTTTAGCGGACACCCCGCTAGCGGAAACCTCTCCACAAAGGACAGTTTTCATTAGATAATTACCATATTTGCCATTTAGCAACTCTTCGGTAAGAAGACATCTCTCCCTAAAGGACACTTTGACTCTGTAATTAGGTGTCCTTTACAGGTAGGTAGTTCTACTTGTTATTATAATTTATATAAATTGTCGCGGAGATAAATAAAGCAAGGGCAAATTTTTGAGAATAATTAATTTATTATAAGGGATATTTATAGGGAGAGAGAGAGAGAGTACAACTTACCTTAAGTTAAAGATAATCCTAATGAAATGGCGTCAGCCACCGTCCCGTTTTTCTTATTTACAGATCAGCTTCCGAGAACCCCTCACACCTGTGGTTCCCCCCGGGGTCCAGGGATGATTGACAGGTGTCCCATCTGGATGGAGCTTCTTGACAATATACTCTCTCTCTCTACTTGAGCCTGGAGATGCGAGGAGTCCAAGCAGACCCCCTTCTCGTCTAGAGGAAGACCTTATCAAGAAGGTGGAGCCTCCCTAGCTCCTAAAATCATTGTACATTCTCATCATTTATCCATTATTATCATTATATATCATTAATATTTTTGTAAAAATTGACTACTTGTTCTTGTTCCAAAATCACTATAATAGGTACCGCTTAACAAGAGCAATCTAGTTTATGATAATTGAAACAATGAATAATATGTGAAGGTTTTTCCAATATTAAAACAAAATGTCGGGAATCGAGGGTGTTACCCACTCGTCCACCGACCTAAAAATTGACAAATTGTCAATAAATTCGTTTCAAATGTCAAAATGTCTCCCTCTACCTTTTATTATAATTCACCAGAGAGAGAGACAATGACAATTGACATAGTTTTATTGACCTCTTGTCAATTACATGTAAAGTGCACAGTCCGCACTATTTATGTGATAATTAGAAATTTACAATGATGATGATGAATATGACAAAAATGATTGAAATATACAACTAGGTACATGGCGCCTCTGTCACCGCCTCAGAGCACCAGAGAGAGAGAGAGAGAGAGAGATTGAAACTTCTTTATTACATCGCTCATATATGGTTATATAAAGTTAAATACATAAATATGATAAAATATATGAATAAATAAATGTAAATCTATATATATATAAAATTGAATGTCTGGCTGTCTGTATGTTTGTACTCTATAGATTCAAAAACCATACATTCAATCGCCGTGAACATCTATATATATATAAAATTGAATGTCTGTCTGTATGTTTGTACTCTATAGATTCAAAAACCATACATCCAATCGCCGTTAAATTTTGGGATATTATTAGGTATATCCCCGGGAAGGGTTTTGAAAAATAATTTCTTGAATATCTTGAATATCCTTAGAGTTATTTGTAGATTTAACTCGCAAGCAGCGCCCCCATTGCGACGATGATAACAATTTTTTATCTATAAGTTTTATTATAACTAAGTTTATTATCTTAAAGATTATTTATCAAAAGTAAGATTTTCTACCTATTAATTGCGCACAAGTCAAAGTTAGTTTTATCATTTATCTACAACATATATATTGGGAGAATAGATAAAATGATGATTTTGTAATGTAGAAAATTAGGAAAGACAAAATTCAGGATTACACGGCAATTTATTTGAGACAAGAATAATGATACAATTCCAAGGCAAGATACTATTCCTTTAACTTCCAATTACCGAGAGAAGCAATTAATATTGATTTTATTCAACTTATCGAGTATTTTTCAAGGGACCGGGAAAACATGTTCACTTTATCGAGAGATTCAAATTTACGAGTTTCAAATTATCAAAATATATCTTTTTTTTTTTTTATGAGTTTATAGAGAATTGTTTTAACAAATGTTCGTTAGACAAACCTTTACTTGGGTAAAACCCGGGCGAAGCCGGGTACATCCGCAAGTATATAAAATAATTGATAAAGATACATATATACAGAAATATATACAAGGTCTTTATTGGTGTCGCCAAGAGAGAGAGAGAGAGAGAGAGAGCTTTTGTGTTTGTTTTCACACTTCGCCCCGTCTTTATCCGGGGGGAACGTTTGTTAAAACAATGATTTGTTAACGATGTGATTTGTTAAAACAATATTTTCGGGCAACCATCCACTCCATACTGATCTATTCACACACATACAGCTTTATTAAAACCACCGGTCTTATACAGATTTACCACAGGGAGGAAGCAAAGTTTTATTGGACACTATACTTTCTACACCTAAACTTTGTAAGAGTTTGGGCTGTGCATGGATTTCCACATCTCTACCATTTTACAGCCGAGAACTGAAAATACCTAGTGAATGGGCATTTTTCATACACAAACGACTCGTTCAAACATGTTTATTTTGCTGTTTGCGGGCACTTTTAACACCTTGTACTTCCACAGTCGTCTATTGTTGATTGTCACAACCATTTATCTACTATGCTCTCTGTTGGAAGGCTTTTGTATAAATCGGTTTTCAAAGAATTTAGTTCCGGATTGCCTTTATAACGTGACCCCCATTATATAATTGCCCTAACAGATAACACTTTTTTTATCATACAACTGTGGAAATAAGACATTACTCCTACAAATATAGTGTAGCTCATTGTTATGTCTACCTATCACAGGAAGGAAGCATAGATGGAGCTCCTATACTCCAGGTAGCGCAGAACCCAACAGACTCCAGGTCCGCATACTGAATCTCTTCTTGTCAAGATAAATCAATGTGTATGTGTTACTTTCCACCACCAAAATAACTTAATAAGTCATTAAAAAATTAGACATGAGTAGTTAATATATATAGATGAATATACAATATAAGTCTATAACCAATTCAAATATTCAAATTAGGCCAAAAAAAAAAAAAACGATTTTGCATATTTCGGAGTTAAAAATAATAATGTTTATTATTATATATTGACTCTAAATGACCCAGCTTCTCTCTTAGTGAATGTTTGCAAGTTGAATTTTGTTTTAACAATAGATATTAAAAATATATATAATTATGTAATTATTATAGTCTATAATTATTAGTCTTGATATTTCCAATAGGTCAGCCAATATTGTAATCATCATCATTTTGTGTTTTATTTAAATTTTTTATTACCTTAGAGTGATATCTATATATATGTGATAATATCCTGTCGACTGTTCTGTGATATGATCCTGTCGACTTTCAATGTGACAATATAGTGATAATAATGTGGTGGGGAAAGATAAATAATCACACGACGAGTTGGTAGAGGAATAACCCAGGTAACCAGCGAGAGAGAGGTAGCGCGAGGGGCTGTCACTGCGGAACGACCGTTTGTGTCGCACGCCACCCCCCAACTATCCAAAAATAGTTCTGAGGTTCTACGAAAATGGCCCCCTTGGAATGTGACTGATATATCAAGTGACCGCCCTTTACATCCTCCTCCCTACGTCTCTCTCTGGTCGACTGTAGATTTACTTTATTATTCCTGGAAGGGTAATATTATTAATATATATAGTCACGACCGTCTTTCCTCAATTCCTCATCGGCCGCTGTCACGGATGCGCGCGCATCATCATTATGATCATTATCATTATCTAATGATAATAATAATAATAATTATTATTATAAGAAATAAGAGACTCTTCTTAGAACGGTATATTCTAATCTATAAAATAAAAGAAGACAAGTTTCTTATATAATTTTTAAACGCAAGCTTTCAGGTGAAACCCTTCGACGGGCAGTATACAATTGATCGCGACGATACAAACATGGTACACATGGCAGACAAGAATATATACACCTATGTTTGGCGCATCATCATTATGCTCATTATCATTATCTAATGATAATAATAATAATAATAATTATTATTAATATATATAGTCCGACCGTCTTTCCTCAATTCCTCATCGGCCGCTGTCACGGATGCGCGCGCACAGGGATGTCACGTGCTCGCCGGCAGCCAACGGGCGCGCGCCGCCGGCATTACGTCATAGATTATAAACACAAGTTAATAAGGCCAAATAAAAAAATAGTGTGTGATAAGGAACAATTTGGATTATCTACTTATATAATTGCCTTATTCTGTCTGTGTGAAGTTCACTGTGTGAAGTTCACGGATAGATTTTGGTCAGAATGGATAAAATAAAAAAAGTGTCAAGGGATGGGAATCGAACCCACGACCTTCCGCTTACCGGGCAGATGCCATGACCACTAGGCTACCCTGGACATATTTTTCGTTCACATTTTTATTTTTATATTTTCAAGACATACACAGTGTGGGGCTGGACGTTTCATCAACATATATAGTCACGACCGTCTTTCCTGAATTCCTCATCGCTGTCACGGATGCGCGCGCATCATCATTATGATAATTATCATTATCTAATGATAATAATAATTATTATTATAATATTCTTCTTGGAAATATTTAGACGAAAAGACGAAATAAAGAAGAAGAGTTTCTTTTATTATAAATATATCAAAGCAAGCTTTCGGGCAAAAACCCCTTCTACGGGCGTGTTATAATTAGAGAGATATTAAGAATTAATATATAAGGAATTTTTTATGCTTGGAGTTTGAAACTATAGGGGAATATGCCAATGTAAACACCCGCTCACGCGACCACCTCAAAACTCAAGTAATATTGATTTTCAGCTATCTTGTTGAGGTTATTACTGCAAGGTCAAGAGAGCATGATATGCATCTGGAAGTTCTATTTTCCGGTTAATGCTGTTATGTCTGTGGGATTCTATTGACTCGAGAACTAATCGTTGGTGCTGGTTATGAATGTTTCTATAATGTATAGTGGGGGTGGTTGGTGTTAAAAGGATGGCCAGTATTGAGAGTGTGCTGATAAATGAGGGACCTGATGTCATGATTGGAGATGTTTCGAGAATGTTCAGACATTCTGATGGCAACGGATCTACCTGTCTCGCCAACGTATGTGGCAGAGCATTGCTCACACGAGACAGAGTAGACCGCGCCAACAGAATGAAGGGGATCTGGGGGGCATACGATTTAGTGTATGGGTGACGGAGGGATGTGAGCAGGTTGGAGGAGTTCTTATATATGATGCGGATACCATATGTCTAGAGGCTTCTAGCTATATCAACTGAGGAGGGGGAGTAGGGCAGGAAACATAATGATCTATATATTATAGGTAGATTGGATCGTAACATAATTGTTCAAATAATAGACACAATTTGATATTTGCGGAAGAGCGATTGCTCGAAGCATATTATATATTTATAATTATATTTAACTAGCGGACGTACCCGGCTTCGCCCGGGTTTTACCCGAGTAAAAGTTTGTCTAACGAATCTCTCGATAAAGTGAACATTTTTTTCCCGGTCCCTTGAAAAATACTCGATAAGTTGAATAAAATCAATATTAATTGGTTCCCTCGGTAATTGGAAGTTAAAGTAATAGTATCTTGCCTTGGAATTGTATCATTATTCTTGTATGGATGTACCCGGCTTCGCCCGGGTTTTACCCGAGTAAAGGTTTGTTTAACGAATCTCTCGATAAAGTGAACATTTTTTCCCGGTCCCTTGAAAAATACTCGATAAGTTGAATAAAATCAATATTAATTGGTTCCCTCGGTAATTGGAAGTTAAAGGAATAGTATCTTGCCTTTGAATTGTATCATTATTCTTGTATGGATGTACCCGGCTTCGCCCGGGTTTTACCCGAGTAAAGGTTTGTTTAACGAATCTCTCGATAAAGTGAACATTTTTTCCCGGTCCCTTGAAAAATACTCGATAAGTTGAATAAAATCAATATTAATTGGTTCCCTCGGTAATTGGAAGTTAAAGGAATAGCATCTTGCCTTTGAATTGTATCATTATTCTTGTCTCAAATAAATTGCCGTGTCATCCTGAATTTTGTCTTTCCTAATTTTCTACATTACAAAATCATCGTATCATCATGATAATATTTAGAGCAGATTGTTGAAATATAACAGATAAATTAGAATATTTATCTTGATTATTTCTAGGCGAAAAGTTATTTCAAAAATTTTATTTGCTAGAAACCTTCCCAGTACTATACTAAATAACTTCCCAAAGTTTCATGGCGATCCAATGAGTGGTTTGGTCAGGCATAAAGGACAAACAAACAGACACACACACATACATTCATTTTTATATATATAGATTCTGCTTTCCTAAAAGCTTATGTCCATAGTTCTTCTAAAATACCCATTCCAAGAGTCTTACAACAGTCAACTATAAAAGGAAGTTCCAAAAATGCAATATAACAGCGGTATGGTAGATTAAACTGGCGAAACCGCTGGGAGGGTTCACCACTGATGAGCCAGGCCCTCCCTTTAATTTTTCCATTGCAGTAAGGACAGTAGAAATTGTTTTATTTTAAAACGAATATTACGCCTCTAAAATAGTTTTGTAATTTGATAACAGATGGCGCGCTAGTGCATCGTACCACTCCGTCCAATTATCGCCTATCATCTGTCGCCCGCGTATCCATTGGCCAAGTTCCTCTCTAACTACCTTTCTCCATTGTTAAATAACCACAGGAATATATACTCTATACGTAGTAGCCCCCACTTCATCAGTGAGTTAACTGCCATGAATCCCGCTCCACATTTTACAATGTGTTCCTTTGATGTAACCTCCCTCTACCTCAGTCTTCCCCACAGTCTCATCACTGATAGTCTAGAACGGTTCCTTAGTTCACAGAATGTAGATCCCCATACAACTTCTTCTATATCACAACTGACCAAACTATGCTTAAACATGAACTCCTTCACCTTCCTTAAAGATCACTACAGATAGATTAAAGGCTCCCCAATGGGCAGCCCTCTATCCTCTATTGTTGAAGAAATAGCCATGTCCGAAATAGACCACTGGATTACCCGTACCCTCCCCACAGATATTCAAATATGGCGCCGTTACATTGATGACGTTTTTTGCATATGCAGAAACGGACAGGAGAGCACCATACTTGCAGCCCTCAATAATTATAACCTTAACATCTCCTTCACTATGGAAATAGAGTCAAACCAGGTCATCCCATTCCTTGACATACTAATAATACGCACCGCATACACATTCCACACCACAGTTTATTATAAAAAACAATGTCCCCCCAGTTATACCCATTTTAATTCACACTGTCCTATTTCCCACTAAATTAACATAATAAGAACCCTCACTAAAATAATATTTACTCACTGCTCACTTGACATATTCAAAGAAACAGAGAGAAATCTCATCATATCGCACCTCTCTAAAGCATCATTTCCACTTGAATTTATCAGCAGATATTCATATACACCTGGTCCCTCCAATCTACCTATAATATATAGATCATTAAGTTTCCTGCTCTACTCCCCCTCCTCAGTTGATATAGCTAGAAGCCTCACGACATATGGTATCCGCATCATATATAAGAACTCCTCCAACCTGCTCACATCCCTCCGTCACCCATACACTAAATCGTATGCCCCCCCAGATCCCCTCCATTCTGTTGGCGCGGTCTACTCTGTCTCGTGTGAGCAATGCTCTGCCACATACGTTGGCGAGACAGGTAGATCCGTTGCCATCAGAATGTCTGAACATTCTCGAAACATCTCCAATCATGACACCAGGTCCCTCCTTTATCAGCACACTCTCAATACTGGCCATCCTTTTAACACCAACCACCCCACTATACATTATAGAAACATTCATAACCAGCACCAACGATTAGTTCTCGAGTCAATAGAATCCCACAGACATAACAGCATTAACCGAAAAATAGAACTTCCAGATGCATATCATGCTCTCTTGACCTTGCAGTAATAACCTCAACAAGATAGCTAAAAATCAATATTACTTGGGTTTTGAGGTGGTCGCGTGAGCGGGTGTTTACATTGGCATATTCCCCTATAGTTTCAAACTCCAAGCATAAAAAATTCCTTATATATTAATTCTTAATATCTCTCTAATTATAACACGCCTGTAGAAGGGTTTTTTGCCCGAAAGCTTGCTTTGATATATTTATAATAAAAGAAACTCTTCTTCTTTATTTCGTCTTTTCGTCTAAATAATAATAATAATTATTATTATATTATTATTATTATTTTCAGACATAGTATAGCCACGCTTAATAGATTAAAACAGGAAGTAGGTGAATAGGTGGTAAGGTTCTTTATTTCGCACAACAAGCTTTCGGGCATCAGCTGCCCTTCATCAGGTATATTGCATGACTAGAAAGAGTGAACCGATATTTATAAGCAGTGAATTAGCATAAAAGAAAACTAAGATCTATTTAAAATTAAGAAATTTACATATGAAACTAAAGAGAAAAGTACGAAATTTGTGAAAAATAAACTAAGAAATCTGTATAAGGTGAATTAAAGGTAAAGCACGGGAAGAAAGGATAGAAAAACAAGAAAACGTAGGTATCTAGGCATAATAAAGGGAATAAAGAGGCAAAAAAGGAAATCAGTGGCTAAGATTGGAAAAAACAGTATATTGGGGGGGGGGAGATCTATTTTTCTGTTAAAACTAGGAACAGAGCTGGACACAAGAGCCTCAAGGACCAAACGTTGATATTTGTTCTTAACATCGCTATATACCGGGATCGTGTTGCGTAAATTAAAAGAATGGTTAAATTCGTTGCTGTGTTGGTAAATTAGGAACTTCCGATCATGAGAACGGATGCTACAGTCATGTTCTAGGACTCGAGTGGCAATGGTTCGGCCAGTTTCTCCGACATAGGATTGTGGGCAGTCATTAAACGGGACCGTTTACCTACACCTTTTATCTGCGGGTTACCCACGCAACTTTATTGAACGACATTTTTATTCACCAAACCATGACAGTTCCACTCCTCCCCCGTATAAAGATGTTTGCGTTCTTCCGTTTTCTATTACGAATTCCGACATTGGTTTCTATCTACGTAAATTTGGCATCCGTACGTTTTATAAAAAATCACCTTCCCTAGGCACATCTTTACGCCATCCTCTCACAAAAAGTTCCGTTAAACCAACCCCCAATCTTTCTCCAATGCCATCTACAGAATCCCGTGTAATGACTGCCCACAATCCTATGTCGGAGAAACTGGCCGAACCATTGCCACTCGAGTCCTAGAACATGACTGTAGCATCCGTTCTCATGATCGGAAGTCCCTAATTTACCAACACAGCAACGAATTCAACCATTCTTTTAATTTACGCAACACGATCCCGGTATATAGCGATGTTAAGAACAAATATCAACGTTTGGTCCTTGAGGCTCTTGTGTCCAGCTCTGTTCCTAGTTTTAACAGAAAAATAGATCTCCCCCCCCCCAATATACTGTTTTTTCTAATCTTTGCCACTGATTTCCTTTTTTGCCTCTTTATTCCCTTTATTATGCCTAGATACCTACGTTTTCTTGTTTTTCTATCCTTTATTCCCGTGCTTTACCTTTAATTCACCTTATACAGATTTCTTAGTTTATTTTTCACAAATTTCGCACTTTTCTCTTTAGTTTCATATGTAAATTTCTTAATTTTAAATAGATCTTAGTTTTCTTTTATGCTAATTCACTGCATATAAATATCGGTTCACTCTTTCTAGTCATGCATTATACCTGATGAAGGGCAGCTGATGCCCGAAAGCTTGTTGTGCGAAATAAAGAACCTTACCACGCTATTCACCTACTTTCTGTTTTATTATTATTTTATTATCAACATATATAGTCAAGACCGTCTTTCCTCATCGGCCTCAGTCACGGATGCGAGCGCATCATCGTTATGATCATTATCATTATCTAATGATAATAATAATAATAATAATTATTATTATTATTAATCCCTATATATAGTCACGACCGTCATGGGCCGGCTGGCCGGCCGGCCGGTTCTGTCACGGATGCGCGCGCATCATCCTTATGATCATTATCATTATCTAATGATAATAATAATAATAATAATAATAATTATTATTATTATATTATTATTATTATCAACATATATAGTCACGACCGTCATTAGCGGCCGGTTCTGTCACGGATGCGCGCGCACAGGGAGGTCACGTGCTTAGCCGGCAGCCAACGGGCGCGCGCCGCCGGCATTACGTCATAGATTATATGAGATTATAGTAGATTATAAACACAAAGTAATAAGACCAAATCTAATGATAAGGTACAATTTGGATTATAGATTATTCTGATATTTTGTATTTTGATTATTCAATGTATTCTTAAACGTTGTCAATCATGTTTTAAAAAAAGCTTTTATACTACAGAAATTCGGGTAACATCAATAAAGAGGGATTTGAAAAAAAATTGAAACTACTATTATTATATCATTCAAATATTATTATATAGGTTTAAAAGTGATATATAGAGAGATTGAATATACTTTTATTGTGGAAATGGAAATATCTTTATTTACGGGGCTGCTAACCAAAATGGATGATTTTTGAGCCCCAATGGCCGCGTAAAGCGGAATATATACAAAGCACCAGGCTGGAGAGGCTAGAGACAGGATCTCCGTCAGGGAAGAGGCATCCCTATATATAGTCACGACCGTCATGGGCCGGCTGGCCGGCCGGCCGGTTCTGTCACGGATGCGCGCGCATCATCATTATGATCATTATCATTATCTAATGATAATAATAATAATAATAATAATAATAATAATTATTATTATTATTATATTATTATTATTATCCATCCCTATCCCTATATATAGTCACGAGGGCCATGGGCGGGCCGGCCGGCCGGCCGGTTCTGTCACGGATGCGCGCGCATCATCATTATGATCATTATCATAATGAAAATTATATTTAAAAAAAAAAGAAAAACATTTTAAAATTAAAAACTTTATTTTAAAAATAAATATATATTTTAAAATAACAGAATATTTTAATTTTCAATAAATTTCATATATTTCATCCAAAAAAAAATAATTTTGATAACTTGATTACTAATTGTTTACTTTGATTACTAATTACCCATATTCTTTTGCTTTTACTTAATATTACCTATTTACTAAAATAATCATTGTATGCAAAAAAACATGCCTCCTAAGAAATATAACTCTGAAGAGGAAAGAAAGGCCGCAGCTGCCGCAAAAAGGCAAAATGCAAGGCAACAAGAAACAGCTGATCAACGCGCTGAACGACTCCAACGAGATTCTGAAGCTAAACGTCTAAAACTAGATAATGAAACAGCAGAACAACGTGCTGCAAGACTTCTGCGTAAAGCTGAAACTTCTAGAAGTCGTATTGACAATGAAACAGCAGAACAACATGCTGCAAGACTTCTGCGTAAAGCTGAAACTTCTAGAAGTCGTATTGACAATGAAACAGCAGAACAACGTGCTGCAAGACTTCTGCGTAAAGCTGAAACTTCTAGAAGTCGTATTGACAATGAAACAGCAGAACAAAGTGCTGCAAGACTTCTGCGTAAAGCTGAAACTTCTAGAAGTCGTATTGACAATGAAACAGCAGAACAACATGTTGCAAGACTTCTGCGTAAAGCTGAAACTTCTAGAAGTCGTATTGACAATGAAACAGCAGAACAACGTGCTGCAAGACTTCTGCGTAAAGCTGAAACTTCTAGAAGTCGTATTGACAATGAAACAGCAGAACAAAGTGCTGCAAGACTTCTGCGTAAAGCTGAAACTTCTAGAAGTCGTATTGACAATGAAACAGCAGAACAACATGCTGCAAGACTTCTGCGTAAAGCTGAAACTTCTAGAAGTCATATTGACAATGAAACAGCAGAACAACGTGCTGCAAGACTTCTGCGTAAAGCTGAAACTTCTAGAAGTCGTATTGACAATGAAACAGCAGAACAAAGTGCTGCAAGACTTCTGCGTAAAGCTGAAACTTCTAGAAGTCGTATTGACAATGAAACAGCAGAACAACATGCTGCAAGACTTCTGCGTAAAGCTGAAACTTCTAGAAGTCATATTGACAATGAAACAGCAGAACAACGTGCTGCAAGACTTCTGCGTAAAGCTGAAACTTATAGAAGTCGTATTGACAATGAAACAGCAGAACAACATGCTGCAAGACTTCAACATGATGCTGAGGCTCACAGGCGATATCGGCGACCGACAATTAGAACTAATGCAATTGATTTGGCTAATATAGATGAAAAAGAAATTATTGAATTTTACTGTGGCCAAATGAATGAAAGTTGCGAATTTTGCAATTCTTTAAATTTCATGGGAGAAAGACCCCCAGATAGAAAATTCTCAGCTTGCTGCCATAAAGGCAAAATAGATTCACCGGAGCAGGATTATCCAGAATACCTGGAAACCTTAACGAATGGCGTTGACCATAATAGTAAAAATTTTATGGAAAATATTAGATCTTACAATAGCTCATTGGCATTTGCATCCATGGGGGCAAACATTGCTACACCTCCAGGATATGGACCATACTGCTTCCGTATTCACGGTCAAATATATCATAGAACTGGAACACTTCACCCAGTAGGGGAACAGCCGCCAAAATTTGCCCAATTGTATATTTTAGATACAGCAGAGGCTACAAGAGAAAGACTTTCCATCCCTGAGAACCACGGATGTGATGAGAATGTTTTGAATAAACTTGCAGAACTGTTAGCAAACATAAATAAGTTTGCAATGTCTTATAAAATGCTTCGTGACGTAGAAAAGGAAGCCATACAAGAAGCTAGTAATAATGGCACAGAACTACCAAATATTGTAATGGCAATTAAGAACGATCGGACTCAAGACGTTCGACAATACAACAAGCCAACTGCCAGTGAAGTTGCATTTGTTTTTCAAAATGATGATGGTGAACCTCCATTTATTCGTGATATACTGATTCATTTAAAACCAAAAGAGAATCAGCCTATGTTAAAGCGAATTTCTATCTTAGATCCAAATTTGGATGCGTTGGTTTATCCACTATTTTACCCTAGAGCGGAACAAGGTTGGACTACCTATCTAAAACAGAAACCCGGCTCAAGTCAAAGACTAAGTCAAATGCAATATTATAGTTATTTGCTGTCTGTCCGAGACAAGTTTAATCCTCTTTTAAATGGGGGAAAACTAACGCAACAATTCATAGTCGATGCGTATGTAAAAATGGAAGCAAATAGACTCCATTACATTAAAGAAAATCAGTCCAAATTGAGAACTGAAAAATATAGTGGTCTCATGGATCATATAAACGCAAGAGCTGAAAATGAAAATATTAACGTTGGAAAGGCAATAATCCTTCCATCAAGCTTTGAAGGCAGTCCAAGAAATATGCAACAAAGGTACCAAGATTCCATGTCAATTGTGATAAAATATGGAAAACCAGATTTATTTGTTACAATGACTTGCAATCCAAAATGGAAAGAAATAACTGAAAATCTTGAACCTTGGCAAAAAGCCGAACATAGACCAGATTTGGTGGCACGTGTCTTTAACTTAAAGTTAAAAGAGTTGCTAAAAGAAATAAAAGCAGGGCTATTTGGAAAGTTAGCTGCAATGGTCCATGTAATTGAATTTCAAAAAAGAGGGCTTCCTCACGCCCACATATTAATAATATTGGCTGCAGAGGCAAAATATAATACAGAAGCGGATATAGACAGAATTGTATCTTCCGAAATTCCAGATAAGGAAAAATTTCCGGTTCTTTTCGGAATAGTCACAAAACACATGATTCATGGTCCATGTGTAAAAAATTATCCAAGGTCCCCATGTATGGAAAATGGTCAATGCACGAAAAAATTTCCAAAAGATTTGATTCAATCAACAATTATGAACGTTGATGGATATCCAAAATACAAACGAAGAGTGATATCTGAACAGGTTTATGTAAATTCTAAACCTATCAATAATTCATGGGTTGTTCCATACAACGCATACATATTGTTAAGATTCAACTACCATATAAATGTTGAAATCTGTTCATCTGTACAGGCAGTTAAATACTTATTTAAGTATGTATATGAAGGCCATGATTCTGCCAATATAGAAATACGTGAACAGACCTTGAATCACGATGAACCAACTAAATTTGTAGATTCAAGATATGTTGGCCCTGTAGAAGCAGGTTGGAGAATATTCGGATTCCATATGCATGAACAATCCCATGCTATAATACGGTTAGCCGTCCACTTGCCTGATTATCAAGATGTTGTATTTAATGACGATATCAGCGATGAACAGCTGCAAAATAGACTGAGTCGAGACTCAACATTAATGGGTTATTTTAAACGGAACCGTGATGATCCTAATGCGAGGGAATACTTATATCGTGAAATCCCCGAACATTATACTTGGAATTGCAAAGAGAGGCAATGGAACACGCGAAAATTGCGTGGAGCTAAAGTGATTGGCAGAATGTATACTGTCAGCGTTAAAGAACAAGAGCGCTATTATTTGAGGCTACTTCTTTTAAATGTAAAGGCAGCTCAGTCATTCGACGATTTAAAAACTGTCGACGAAATATTATATCCCAGATTTAGAGAAGCTGCACTTGCAAGAGGTCTTTTCCTCGATGATAGTGTATGGAAATCTACACTGGAAGATGGCGTCGTCATGAACATGCCAAAGCAACTTCGAGAATTGTTTGCATATATTTGCGTATTTGGACCACCCGCAAAACCACGCGAATTGTGGGATGAATTTAAGCCTCACATGTGTGAGGACTTTTGCCGAAAGCGTCATCCTAATGATGATGCATGCACCCATTGCGAGGGTTATGCCATGAAAGAAATTAGTGACATATTTCTGAGTCATAGAGTTAATTATAACGAATATGGGCTTCCAGTGCCAGCATGGAACATCCCTGATGTTCCATGTTCAGAGGAATATATTTCTGATACTGAAGTTCTTTTAGCCGCTGATAAAATGAAAAGTTTTAACGCTGAACAAACAGCAGCATATGATAAAATAATGGCTGCAGTCAAAGATGTAACAATGAGACCAAAATGTTTCTTCATTGATGGTCCAGGTGGGAGTGGAAAGACTTACCTCTATACCACCTTGATGCACTCCGTTAGAGGAATGAACCAAGTTGTTCTTCCAGCTGCTACTACTGGCATTGCAGCCAATTTATTACAAGGAGGAAAAACAATGCACTCCTTATACGGACTTCCAATTCTGTTGAATGAAACTTCCGTTTCAAATATTAAAATGACTACAATGGCTGCTGGCACCCTCCGAAAGGCAAAGCTATTTATTATTGATGAGTGTACAATGGCTTCAAACCATGCCCTTAACACAATCGATAGACTTCTTAGAGAAGTCATGACTGAGGATAAAAGATATCCTAACCAAATTCCATTTGGTGGTAAGGTCCTCATTGTAGGAGGCGAATTTCGCCAATGCCTACCAGTAATACCTCATGGTATGAGAGCACAAATTGTGCAAAGTTGTTTGAAATATATTCTCAGACATGGAGCCATTTTGAGCACTTACCATTGGTAAGAAATGTAAGGGCCAGATCGGACCCCGAATACACAGAATGGCTATTAAAGCTAGGCAATGGAAGTCTTCCAACCTTTGACGATTTGGGAGCAGATCTCATTGAGATTCCCAAAGAACTAATATGCAAAGACGATATAGTCCGAGAAATATTTGGAGACACAATTACTCCTGAATTGGTTGAAACCATGTCACAAAGAGCAATATTGTGCCCCAAGAATTACGATGTTCATAATATGAATGACCAAGTCATGGACCTTATAGTTGGCGACTACCACACTTATTTAAGTGATGATTCCGTTGTCTCAGACAGCGATGAAGAGCGGAATAATTTTCCCGTTGAATTCCTAAATAGTGTTACTCCTTCAGGAATGCCGCCTCATCGTCTAAGATTAAAGGTCGGATGCATTATCCAGCTTCTTAGAAATCTGAAGAAGGGTTTATGTAATGGAACCCGCTTTACTATTAAGTCATTAAAGAGTAACGTCATTGAGGCAGAAGTCCTGACTGGCTCAAATAAGGGGGACATTGTATTGATTCCCCGAATAGATTTAGCCCCATCTGAAACAGGATTGCCCTTCATAATGAAGAGACGGCAATTTCCTGTAAAACCTGCCTTTGTCATGACCATAAATAAGGCACAAGGTCAAACGCTCGAACGTGTTGGCATTTATTTGCCGGAGCCTGTATTCGGTCACGGACAACTTTATGTTGCCTTTTCAAGAGTGAAACACAGTAGTGATGTTAAAATCATGATTAAAGATTCAGCACTGCAAGGCAGGCTAATTGAAGGAAGCGACAGAGTCTTTACTCGAAATGTCGTATTTAAAGAAATATTTTAAGCTAGCCCAGCGTGGCATAGAGGAGTAACCCTCAGTAAATATCTACATAAAGGAAGAAAAACCTATAACCCGTGTGATAGCACGTAGTTAAGTAATGCCCTTAACCTGATGAGTGCCAAGGCTAGGCCGAAACGTTGCTATCACTTCTACATATTATTTGAAATCTAAAATGTTCGAGAATATCGTTTCTTTGTATCATTTTGTTCGAAGAACAAACAGGACAATTAGATTATTTAGGTATAGGCAAAAGATTGATGAGGGTATACTTGCACTATTATTATCTACTTATATAATTGCCTTATTCTGTCTGTGTGAAGTTCACGGGTAGATTTTGGTCATCAACGCGCGCATCATCATTATGATCATTATAATTATCTAATGATAATAATTATTATTATTATCTACTTATATAATTGCCTTATTCTGTCTGTGTGAAGTTCACTGTGTGAAGTTCACGGATAGATTTTGGTCATCAGCGCGCGCATCATCATTATGATCATTATCATTATCTAATGATAAAAATAATAATTATTATTATACTTACTACTTATATAATTGCCTTATTATGTCTGTGTGAAGTTCACGGATAGATTTTGGCCAGAAATTTGCCCGGGCCATTCGTCTAGTCAACATATATAGTCACGACCGTCATGGGCCGGCCGGTCGGTTCTGTCACGGATGCGCGCGCATTATCATTATCATCATTATGATCATTATCATTATCTAATGATAATAATAATAATAATTATTATTATTATATTATTATTATTATCCATCCATTATATATATAGTCACGACCGTCATGGGCCGGCCTGTTCTGTCACGGATGCGCGCGCACAGGGAGGTCACGTGCTCGCCGGCAGCCAACGGGCGCGCGCCGCCGGCATTACGTCATAGATTAAAAACACAAGGTAATAAGGCCAAATAAAAAAATAGTGTGTGATAAGGCACAATTTGGAATATCTACTTATATAATTGCCTTATTCTGTCTGTGTGAAGTTCACGGATAGATTTTGGTCAGAATGGATAAAATAAAAAAGTGTCAAGGGATGGGAATCGAACCCACGACCTTCAGCTTACCGGGCAGATGCCATGACCACTAGGCTACCCTGGACATATTTTTCCGTTCACATTTTTATTTTTATATTTTCAAGGCACACACAGTTTGGGGCGGGACGTTTCACAAGAGAGACATCCACGGCGCCAATTTATAATTGTAACGAAAAGTATTTTAATTAAAACATTTTAAAAATATATACGCACTCGGGTAAAACCCGGGCGTTGCCCGGGCGATTCGTCTAGTCAACATATATAGTCACGACCGTCTTTCCTCAACAATTCCTCATCGCTTTCACGGATGCGCGCGCATCATCATTATGATCATTATCTTTTTCTAATGATAATAATAATAATAATTATTATTATATTATTATTATTATTTTATTATTATATTATCCCTATATATAGTCACGACAGTCTTTCCTCATCGGCCTCAGTCACGGATGCGCGCGCATCATCATTATGATCATTATCATTATCTAATGATAATAATAATAATTATTATTGGAAAGACTTATAAGAAATTTCTCCTGAATTGGTTATAAAAGATGAAAAATAAGGAGAAAATCGTTTCTTTAATGAACGGATTCGTGACAAGCTTTCGGGCTGTCAAGCCCTTCAACAGGTACAATGAAATGTGAGTAGACAGAACTATATAAAAGAATCGATCTATGAGATAATTATATAGTTCTGTCTACTCACATTTCATTGTACCTGTTGAAGGGCTTGACAGCCCGAAAGCTTGTCACGTATCCGTTCATTAAAGAAACGTTTTTCTCCTTATTTTTTCATATTTTATAATTATTATTATTATATTATTATTATTATTATTTTATTATCAACATATATAGTCACGACCGTCTTTCCTCAATTCCTCATCGCTGTCACGGATGCGCGCGAAAGGGAGGTCACGTGCTCGCCGGCAGCCAACGATTATAAACACAAGGTAATAAGGCCAAATAAAAAAATAGTGTGTGATAAGGCACAATTTGGATTATCTACTTGTATAATTGCCTTATTCTGTCTGTGTGAAGTTCACTGTGTGAAGTTCACGGATAGATTTTGGTCAGAATGGATAAAATAAAAAAGTGTCAAGGGATGGGAATCGAACCCACGACCTTCCGCTTACCGGGCAGATGCCATGACCACTAGGCTACCCTGGACATATTTTTCCGTTCACATTTTTATTTTTATATTTTCAAGACACACACAGTTTGGGGCGGGACGTTTCACAAGAGAGACATCCACGGCGCCATTTATAATTGTAACGAATAGTATTTTAATTAAAACATTTTTAAAATATAAATGCACTCGGGTAAAACCCGGGCGTTGCCTGGGCCATTCGTCTAGTCAACATATATAGTAACGACCGTCTTTCCTCAACAATCCCTCATCGCTGTCACGGATGCGCGCGCATCATCATTATGATCATTATCATTATCTAATGATAATAATAAAAATAATAATTATTATTATATTATTATTATTATTTTATTATTTTATTATCAACATATATAGTCACGACCGTCTTTCCACCGTTAATTCTTCATGTCACGGATGCGCGCGCATCATCATTATGATCATTATCATTATCTAATGATAATAATAATAATAATTATTATTATATTATTTTATTATTTTATTATCCTTATATATATAAAAATCCCTATATATATAAAAATGAAATGCGAAATCGATGTTTGTTATCGCATCACGCAAAATCTACTGACTCAATCATTATGGAATTTCGCATGTAGGTAGCTGAAGATTTCGTTTAAAATATAGGCTATTCAAAAAACTAAAAAAGTTAACGTGCTTTTTTTTTTAAATAAAAACCAAAAAGCGTTAGTTCCAGTCTTTTACCGCTAGGGCGCAGCAATGGTCGCGACGATAAATGAATTTGATTTTTTTAAAGCATCGGTGGTTCAGTGGTAGAATGCTCGCCTGCCACGCGGGCGGCCAGGGTTCGATTCCCGGCCGATGCATTTTTTTAAAACAATTTTTGAAACTCATTTATATTATATCTATATTAATAAAATGCAAATTTCATAAGTGGTGTTCGCTAAAAACTTTCGTTACAATGCATCAATTTCGACCAAATTTTCAACATTTATGTAAAACGAGATGGAGCAGGTTTTGCTTAACATCAAAATATTTTTCCTAACTTTAAAATACATAACTTTGCTGTTATCGATAAAATACAAAAAAATTCAAAAGAGTTAATTTTATTTATATATAAATACAAAAAAAAAAAAAATTCAGCAATTCATTCAACTCAATCTAAAAAAATATTCAAAACAAGCAATTTTAAAATAACACCATATGTAAAACAGTCGGCCAAGAAAACAACAACGATATTACACCTTTCTCACATATTCACACACAATCTTGATTAATAATTAAAACTAATCTTTAGCATTGTTTATTATACTTCATAATATATAATATTCGTTAGGCAAACTTTCACTCGGATAAAACCCGGGCAAAGCCTGGTACACATCCGCTAGTCAACATATATAGTCACGACCGTCATGTCACGGATGCGCGCGCATCATCATTATGATAATTATCATTATCTAATGATAATAATAATAATAATAATAATTATATTATTATTATTATTATTATCAACATATATAGTCACGACCGTCTTTCCACCGTCATGTCACGGATGCGCGCGCATCATCATTATGATCATTGTCATTATCTAATGATAATAATAATAATAATAATTATTATATTATTATTATTATTTTATTATTTTATTATTAATATATATCGTCACGACCGTCTTTCCTCAATTCCTCAATTCCTCATGTCACGGATGCGCGCGCATCATCATTATGATCATTATCTTCTATAGAAGCTTCTATCTTTATAATTATGTATATTTACAAAAAGTCAATTCGCTCGCGCCTCTAGCGGTGAAAATGAGGGGTAATACCAGCTGACCTAATGTACATGTAAAGTTTGGAGCGGGACGTTTCACAAGAGTGACATCCACGGCTCCAATTTATAATTGTAACAAATAGTATTGGAATAAAAACATTCAATCGGGCAAAACACGGGCGTTGCCCGGGTCATTCGTCTAGTCAACATATATAGTCACGACCGTCTTTCCACCGTCAATTCCTCATGTCACGGATGCGCGCGCATCATCATTATGATCATTATCATTATCTAATGTTAATAATAATAATTATTATTATTATATTATTATTATTATTTTATTATTTCATTATCAACATATATAGTCACGACCGTCTTTCCACCGTCAATTCCTCATGTCACGGATGCGCGCGCATCATCATTATGATCATTATCATTATCTAATGATAATAATAATAATAATTATTATTATATTATTATTATTTTTTTATTATTTTATTATCAACATATATAGTCACGACCGTCTTTCCACCGTCATGTCACGGATGCGCGCGCATCATCATTATGATCATTATCATTATCTAATGATAATAATAATAATAATTATCATATTATTATTATTATTATTATCAACATATATAGTCACGAACGTCTTTCCACCGTCAATTCCTCATGTCACGGATGCGCGCGCATCATCATTATGATCATTATCATTATCTAATGATAATAATAATAATAATTATTATTATATTATTATTTTATTATTAATATACTAGACGAATGGCCCGGGCAACGCCCGGGTTTTACCCAAGTGCGTATATATTTTAAAAACGTTTTAATTCTAATACTCTTCGTTACAATTATAAATTGGCGCCATGGATGTCACTCTTGTGAAACGTCGCGTTCCAAACTGTGTGTTTTTAAAACGTTTTAATTAAAATACTATTCGTTACAATTATAAATTGGCGCCGTGGATGTCATTCTTGTATAATATATAAATGAGTTTTAAAAATTGTAAAAAAAAAAAAAAAAAAATACATCGGCCGGGAATCGAACCCGGGCCGCCCGCGTGGCAGGCGAGCATTCTACCACTGAACCACCGATGGTTATGAAAAATCCCATCCGTGAGCTTCAAACAGACAAACAGACAGAATAAGGCAAATATATAAGTAGATATAGTCACGACCGTCTTTCCTCAATTCCTCATGTCACGGATGCGCGCGCATCATCATTATGATCATTATCTTCTATAGAAGCTTCTATCTTTATAATTATGTATATGTACAAAAAGTCAATTCGCTCGTGCCTCTAGCGGTGAAAATGAGGGGTAATACCAGCTGACCTAATGTACATGTAAAGTTTGGAGCGGGACGTTTCACAAGAGTGACATCCACGGCTTCAATTTATAATTGTAACAAATAGTATTTGAATAAAAACATTCAATCGGGTAAAACACGGGCGTTGCCCGGGTCATTCGGCTAGTCAACATATATAGTCACGACCGTCTTTCCTCAATTCCTCATCGCTGTCACGGATGCGCGCGCATCATCATTATGATCATTATCATTATCTAATGATAATAATAATAATTATTATTATTATTATATTATTATTATTATTTTATTTTTAATATATATATAGTCACGACCGTCTGTCGTGGCCTCTGTCACGGATAATATACAGTTATCATCGTCATGCGTTCTTAATTCTGTCACCGTTTGCTTTTGGTTCAGTGGTAGAATGCTCGCCTGCCACGCGGGCGCCCCGGGTTCGATTCCAGGCCGATGCATTTTTTTTTTTACAATTTTTAAAACTCATTTATATATTATACAAGAATGACATCCACGGCGCCAATTTATAATTGTAACGAATAGTATTTGAATAAAAGCATTTAATCGGGTAAAACCCGGGCGTTGTAGATTATAAACACAAGGTAATAAGACCACATCCATGATAAGGTACAGTTTGGATTATAGATTATAAACACAAGGTAATGAGACCACATCCATGATAAGGTACAATTTGGATTATAGATTATAAACACAAGGTAATAAGACAACATCCATGATAAGGTACAGTTTGGATTATAGATTATAAACACAAGGTAATAAGACCACATCCATGATAAGGCACAATTTGAATTATAGATTATAAACACAAGGTAACAAGACCACATCCACGATAAGGTACAATTTGGATTATAGATTATAAACACAAGGTAACAAGACCACATCCATGATAAGGTACAGTTTGGATTATAGATTATAAACACAAGGTAATAAGACCACATCCATGATAAGGTACAATTTGGATTATAGATTATAAACACAAGGTAACAAGACAACATCCATGATAAGGTACAGTTTGGATTATTACTATATATAGTCACGACCGTCTTTCCTCATCGGCCGCCTCTCTCACGGATAATATACAGTTATCATCGTCATGCGTTCTTAATTCTTTCACCGTTTGCTTTTGGTTCAGTGGTAGAATGCTCGCCTGCCACGCGGGCGCCCCGGGTTTGATTCCCGGCCGATGCATTTTATTTTTTACAATTCTTAAAACTCATTTATATATTATACAAGAATGACATTCACGGCACCAATTTATAATTGTAATGAATAGTATTTGAATAAAAGCATTTAATCAGGTAAACCCCGGGCGTTGCCCGGGTCATTCGGCTAGTCAACATATATAGTCACGACCGTCTTTCCTCAATTCATCATCGCTGTCACGGATGCGCGCGCATCATCATTATGATCATTATCATTATCTAATGATAATAATAATAATTCGATTTAAATCTCCTATGGATATTTTACATCAGAATTTAAAACGCTTATGGAGATATGTATCTTTATTTTGATCTTCTCAAGCTTTCGGGCTTGTCTGCCCTTCTACAGGAGAAACAATAACGAAAATATAACGCCGCCTGATACTAAACTATTATGATGAATACATAATAGTTTAGTATCAGGCGGCGTTATATTTTCGTTATTGTTTCTCCTGTAGAAGGGCAGACAAGCCCGAAAGCTTGAGAAGATCAAAATAAAGATACATATCTCCATAAGCGTTTTAAATTCTGATGTAATAATAATAATTATTCTTCTTAAACTCACCACGTTATATTTTCGTTTTCTCTTTTAACTTTTAAAACGTGGCTATAGTATGTCTAATTATTATTATTATTATTATTATTATTAATATATATAGTCACGACCGTCTTTCTTCATTCCTCATCGGCCTCTGTCACGGATGGCCATTGGACGGCTACGATCACGTGTCATCGTTGGCGCGCCGGTGACCTTGAGTGACGTAATGCGTAATGGTTCTGATATGTAAAATTATTAATGGAGAGGCAAGACTTGACCATGGTACAAATTGTATCAATATTGTCAAGTTCTGCCTTCACAAGTATCTCCCGTAGGTTGCTGATTATGAGATCATGAGGGAGGCAGAGGAAGAGGGATTTCACATCGAAGGAACAAATCCTACTGTGAGGGTCGGGTATAGATCTTCTAATATCACCTATAAAATCTGCTATGTTGTTATTTGAATAGATGTTCCGTGAACGGACATGGGGCGACAAAAGTAAAGACAAAAAACGAGATACCACTATAGCCGGCGAAAGGTGGTAGGCGACTATTGGTCTTAATGGGATATCTTCCTTGTGTAACTTCGGAAGGCCATATATGTAAGGAATATCTGTGTTATTGTTTATGAATGACTTGTATTGTTCATCAGTAATCTTTTTGTTCTTCTTGAGAGATGCTAACGTTTTCCTAAAAAGAGCTATGGATTTAGAATTTTCGGCTTTAGATATGGGTTCAAAAATCTCATTGTCTTCCAATGTTGTCTCCATCTTATTCTGGTAATCCAATCTGTTCATAATGATCGTACTACCTCCCTTGTCTGCTCTGCAAACCACCAATTCCTTATTGTTTTTTATGTTTTTAATCGCTTGGAAAAATTGTTTCTTAGTTTTTATATCAAATGTACCCCTTCTATTAATTTTAGCGGCGACTATGTTCCTTATCTCTGATTTCTGTACATGGTTGAAAGTTTGGATTACAGATTCGATTGAACCAATGGTTCTGAAAGGGTCAGTTTCGGTCGGTATTCTGTTTTTTAGGCCATTTCGTAGTAAATTCTCTTCTGATGGGGAAAAAACATGATCGGTGAGGTTAACTATTGTATTTCCTAAAGTATCTGCTGGAAAATTATATTTCTTTTCCCAAAACCGGAATTTATCATGATGTTTCTTGGATATTCTGAGATTCTGTGAATCAACTGCTCTTGTGATGTTTAGAAGTAATTCTGCCATGGCTTTCCTTGATAATGTACTAGATAATAGGGAAATTAGTTCTTTAATTGTTTTACCAAGAAATCTTATCATGGAGTGACACCCTTTGATCCTCGCCTTAAGTATGATCGTACTACCTCCCTTGTCTGCTCTGCAAACCACCAATTCCTTATTGTTTTTTATGTTTTTAATCGCTTGGAAAAATTGTTTCTTAGTTTTTATATCAAATGTACCCCTTCTATTAATTTTAGCGGCGACTATGTTCCTTATCTCTGATTTCTGTACATGGTTGAAAGTTTGGATTACAGATTCGATTGAACCAATGGTTCTGAAAGGGTCAGTTTCGGTCGGTATTCTGTTTTTTAGGCCATTTCGTAGTAAATTCTCTTCTGATGGGGAAAAAACATGATCGGTGAGGTTAACTATTGTATTTCCTAAAGTATCTGCTGGAAAATTATATTTCTTTTCCCAAAACCGGAATTTATCATGATGTTTCTTGGATATTCTGAGATTCTGTGAATCAACTGCTCTTGTGATGTTTAGAAGTAATTCTGCCATGGCTTTCCTTGATAATGTACTAGATAATAGGGAAATTAGTTCTTTAATTGTTTTACCAAGAAATCTTATCATGGAGTGACACCCTTTGATCCTCGCCTTAAGTAGATCTTTGCTAAGATTCACTATCTTCCGTTCAGAAAAAAACATTCCCAACCGGATCTCTAATTCTGAGGGAAGGGGGAATAAAATTCACATCTTCACATCATTCAGATTACTGATGAACAATACAAGTCATTCATAAACAATAACACAGATATTCCTTACATATATGGCCTTCCGAAGTTACACAAGGAAGATATCCCATTAAGACCAATAGTCGCATACCACCTTTCGCCGGCTATAGTGGTATCTCGTTTTTTGTCTTCACTTTTGTCGCCCCATGTCCGTTCACGGAACATCTATCTAATTAACAACATAGCAGATTTTATAGGTGATATTAGAAGATCTATACCCGACCCTCACAGTAGGATTTGTTCCTTCGATGTGAAATCCCTCTTCCTCTGCCTCCCTCATGATCTCATAATCAGCAACCTACGGGAGATACTTGTGAAGGCAGAACTTGACAATATTGATACAATTTGTACCATGGTCAAGTCTTGCCTCTCCATTAATAATTTTACATATCAGAACCAGATTTACAGGCAGATTAAGGGGTCACCCATGGGTAGCCCCCCTTTCCCTTACAGTAGCAGAAATTGTTCTACTGACAATAGATGGCTGGATTAACAGTCAAGAAAATCTGGGGATTAAGAAATGGCGACGATATATTGATGATATATATTGTGAATATCACCTAGGAGCAGACCAGGCCATCCTTGACACCCTTAACAGTTACCACCCAGAAATTAAGTTCACAATAGAAAGAGAAGAAAACCACACCTTACCATATCTGGATGCCCTCATTTTTAGAAATAGGAATAGTTTTCAAACAACTGTCTATTACAAAGACACCGCCAAACCATCATATATCCCGTTTAACTCCTACAGTCCAGTCTCTTACAAAATATCAGTTGTCAAAACCCTAACTAAGAGACTCCATACCCATTGTTCCCTTCGAGCTTTAAAAGAAAAAGAAAAAGAGAATATTTACAATAATCTACGAACATTTGGATACCCACCAGACTTTATAAGAAAACATACATTCATCCCGTTCAAAAAGGTTACTCCCACAGTCAATAGAACCAGGGGTTTTATAGATTTCTCCCCTACCAATCAGCGAATAGCCCATGATTTGAGGAAATATGGAATCCAGTTCACCTATCGCAGCACAAGCACAACAGGACATATACTGAGGAACCCCATTACCAAACCAGGAGTTAAACATGATGTTCAACATAAAAGCAACGCGATCTATTCGGTTGCCTGCAACGATTGTGAATCCGTTTATGTAGGAGAAACAGGCAGAAAAATCGAAAACCGAATCAAAGAACACAAATACAGATGGCTCAGCTCAAAAGACCCCAGATCCCTTCTGTACCAACACACTTTAAACACAGGACATAGTTTTGATCTGGATAACCCCATCTGCAATTACAACAACATCAGATACAAAGGGGAAAGATTAATTTTGGAATCCTTGGTTTCTGGTTGTAAAGACAGCATAAACAGAAGAATAGATGTCCCGGAACAGTTCCGCTGCCTTTTTTAAAAGAGTTTGAGGAACGAGTTCTGCTATGTCCCCCCTTCCCCACTTAGTTTTAAACTTAATTTAGTTTTAAAGAAATTTTTGCATATCTGATTATTTTTCAATTCTCTAATTTACCTTTTAGCATATCTTTGAGCGAATATTTGTATTTATATTTTTTCTATTACCTCTATATATTAATAAGAATCTGATTTCGTTTTGTAAGAACGCCCGTTGAAGAACTAATTGTTCGAAAGCTAGCGTCTGTTATTTGTAATAATAAAAGATACTGATTGCGAGAGGTTTTTTGTCTTTTGGATTTAATAAGGAAGTTTGTTTTAGAAGCTTGATTTTGGACTGAAAGTAGTCATTGACGGATTCATCACGGCGTAGATACCTCCGTTGTCCATCAATTAATGGTGTTGCTGTTGATGATCCAAATCTTGTAAAAAAATTTTGTTTGATGGTTACCCATTGATTAATATTTGTTCCTGCAATTTCATCAGCATATCATTCTAAGGCTCTTCCTTCTAGATAGTAAAAGAACAACTTTCCTTCATCTTCATCTGTAACATGTAATTCAAAAAGTTTTACCCAGCTCTGGGCACGAATATCCTTCTGATCCCCGCTGTATTTTTGCAATTTTAAAATATTTTCTTTCGACATAATGATATTAGATATTATTCTCAAAAATATTTTTCAAAAATATTTTTCAGTATTTATTTTTTTCTTTAAAAATTAATAAAATCCAAATTATGTTCACAATATGACTGAAATAAATATAATATTCGAATGAATAAAATCTTTTTGACGCATGAATAATTGAAAATATCCTGTCGGCTGCGCCAAAACTGGTGGTTCGTCTAATTTTGAAGAAATGATTCAATTATTCATTCCAAGGCATTTTAATTTTTACAGATATAACAAAAAATAAATATCAATGTTAATTATTAGTGATTATTATCGTTACAAATTAAAATCTAGTAAAGAAGAGTTTAAAAGGGTTTGATGAAAATGGCCGTTGGTTGGTGGAGGCGTCAAAACAATGGTTTCCTCCCCCGTGCTTACCACGTCACCACCGCCGCGCTTGCGCCGACTTAGCGTACATGGCCGGCCGAGGTGGTGGCGGTTGAAAGGGCTGTTAAAAATTGGCGGTGGGTCAAAACACCGTCACAATATAATATCATTAAACTATTTAAAATGTTTATGTATTTGTTAGTTGATTTAAGCATAAAAGGTTTGTTTTATATGTATATTAAATAAAAGGAGAAAACTCCAGCATAGCTTCGGCAGTTACGTGTCATGGGCTGGGTAGAAAAAGGAATAAGGGAAGAAATAGGTATGTAGAAAAGAGCAAAGACAGAACCATAATAATAACTTTCCAAAAATTAAAATTAAGCTGAATATATATATATATATATATATATATATATATATATATATATATATATGGTACTTTAAACCAACAACCCCATATTGTATATAACTTATAACAAGATTTTCATGTTGTATAATAGAAACACATCTGTATATGATTATACGCATGATTGACATGTGTCATTACATCATCATATGTAATGTACGTTGTACAAACTGAGAATATATAAATAAAACTCTGTAATAAATTAAGAGTTAAGCTAAAGCAAAAGGTCAAAAACGTCTAAAATCGAGATAGATTTAGAAGTCCCAAAACAACATCTAAAGATGGATAGGAAACTGTCAGGACGGCGCCAGTGTAGAATTTCGCCAGACGATCCACGCTCTTGTCGCATCTGCTGAAATGCAATACTTCCTTTCTCGGAAAAGATATATAAAGCCTCCGTCCTAGCCAAAATTATAGTCACTTCACCATCAGCGGAAGCCCTTGTCGGTTGTCACCAAGGTCCACCTCATCCACCATGTAGATCAGTAAGAACTCTTCTATCTCCATCTTTCGCTCCTAGCTCAAATTTTATCTGTTCACGGAACTTTCCTAGTGCAACTGTCTCTTCGTTTTTTTGTATGGACATTCCCAAGCTTTCCACTCTGCCTCGACCACGACTATCTGTACTCCGAGAGAACTGTTAAAGGCCTCCCAAGGTGCTGAGAGGTACTGGAAAACTCCCCATCCTGACTGTTCCTCTCGGTCAACACAGTATAGCGAGAGTCGACAGGATCGTACACCATAGATTAAGTCGACTGGATACCTCATCACATTTTTAGTCGACAGGATTCTACAAGAGTCAACAGGAACTCATCACACATATATATAAGATATGCAATCATAATTAATAATATTTATTAAAACATTATTCGTTGAGCAAAAAATCACCCCAGGGACAAAACGGACAAAGATGAGTTATAATGTGGAATTGTAGACATTTTATTTGATTTAAAAATCTGCATTCGGTGTAATTTACTCGGAAATTCCAGGGGTATTATCTTATTTATTCGACAACACACACACTATAGTTAATAATAAGGATTCTATAAGCAAATAATTAATATATATTTGTTGAAAGTGGTATTTTCTTTGGGAAAACAACCACTACAGCAGATAATCCTATACGTTTACAATTTCTTCATAGCTATAATGATAATTGACGATAATTAATAGATATTATCATCATTATCTTTAGTATCGATCAGAAATTCGAAATTTTCTTTCGCACGAAAGAAACACAAAAATTCTCAATCTATTCCTTTAAAGATAAATTGATATTCGCGACAATTCTCTCCTAAATTTACTGAAAAATACATAAAAATTATCCAAAGCTTAAATTCAGACAAACAATTAGCATTTTATAGCATATTAAAGCAGCATAGTATATTAAAAAACATAATTATCTAGCTTTTTCCTGAGTGCAAGTTTGTTAGACGAATCCTAACAAATGTTATTTATTATGATTATATCATTATTTTTATTTATTTATTTAAGTAATCCAGGTTCCTGGAGTTATATCATTACAACTCCAAAAAGTAGTCATAAAATATACGAATTATTGTAATAATATCACTACCAATACATATCGGCCTACAGGGAACTCTGAAATGTGGCTGACTAACGAGGCAATGGCACAACCAACACACATAATGGATCACAATGAGGATATAGTGCTCCTACTGACACTGCATGCTCTTCCCCACCCGGACCAACCAGCATCTGCCGGTCCTACCTGCCCTGCCTGCGGATCCCCCAATGGCTCCCTGGACCACCGTTACTGGATGATGACACAGAAAAACCTTTATTTACAACTTGGCAAATGACTTCGGAAGACATTTGTGTAAAACATGGAGTTTTAGATCGGCTAAACAACTTCTTCTTTTTTATTCCCAATAACATTTAAAGTATCAAGCCTGTAGAGCTTTAATTTTTTTATGGTGTCTGCTGGAGATGAGTAGAATTAATTAGTGAATGAACCAATACAATGATGTGATTTGGGGTTGCATGTTGAGAATTGTACTTAATACATAGTGAGAAAACCTTGAAACCATTTTGGAAAGTCATTGACCATAGATGACTATACTTAAGTCTAGAAATAAAGGACTTCTGTTCCCTTGGGAAGACATAATTGATGCTTATCCTGATGTTAAAAGGTCACCTTGGTCCACCGTTACTGGAGTTGCTCGAGTATCAGGCTCCTCGTCCGGGAGGCCTTCAACATCGTCGGCAGACCCCCTGATCTCCAGGCATGGATCTTCGGGACAGGTCTGGAGGATGACAAACTGGCCATCCTCGCATCGGCGAAGTCAAGAATCTACCTTCGTCCAGGTTGGACTGGGTGAGGCCATCGAGGACCCCGACATCTCCTAGAGGCGGACATTATCGCGGTGTCTACGTGGCTGACTGTAAACAATTATTTTACCGATGCAATTTTTGTTCTGTAAATATTGGCTAAGAAGTCAATAAAGATTTTTTAATTGTCAACACACATAAGAATATACGAAAAATTGTAAAATTATTACTATAAACACACATCGGCCTACAGGGAACTCTGAAATGTGGCTGATTAACTGGGCAATGGCACCCCCCCCCCCCCCCCCTTTTCCCTGGAGGACAAGACACTACCAAAACACACATAATTTAGAGTTTTATATCAATATTTTCACTTTACAATTAGTCGAATCACTCGGGCATCGCACTGGTTTTACTCGAGAGCATTTTTCCTGAGTGTATATGTATGAAAAATATTATTTATTCAAATACTATGTTGCCTTGATATTGCTGCATCGGGTTGTAATCTGGCAGGTTCATCAACGTTTATTTTATGCTCAGACATGTCCTGAAATTTTCAGAGCGTGTTTCTACCATTCTTTAAGCTTAGATAAGTCATTAATAAGGCAACTATTAATATTATTTTAGGTAGCACCTCGAATATATATATATTTATCATATCAGTAGTAACATATAGGTAACCCAGGCTCCTGGAGCGTATCCTTAGATCGTCAACTACCCCTTTTCACATCAAAGTTTAAAACAGGTTGTATATTCTGTATTTCAAAATACAAGTGATTATTTTATAGTACACTAGCGGACGTACCCGGCTTCGCCCGGGTTTTACCCGAGTAAAGGTTTGTCTAACGAATCTCTCGATAAAGTGAACATTTTTTCCCGGTCCCTTGAAAAATACTCGATAAGTTGAATAAAATCAATATTAATTGGTTCCCTCGGTAATTGGAATTTAAAAGAATAGTATCTTGCCTTGGAATTGTATCATTATTATTGTCTCAAATAAATTGCCGTGTCATGCTGAATTTTGTCTTTCCTAATTTTCTACATTACAAAATCATCGTATCATCATGATAATATTTAGAGCAGATTGTTAATTTATAACAGATAAATTAGAATATTTATCTTGATTATTTTTAGGCGAAAAGTTATTTCAAAATTTTTATTTGCTAGAACCCTTCCCAGTACTATATTAAATAACTTCCCAAAGTTTCATGGCGTTCCAATGAGTGGTTTGGTCAGGCATAAAGGACACACACACATACATTCATTTTAAATCTATATATATAAAAATGAATGTATGTGTGTCTGTTTGTTTGTTTGTTTGTCCTTTATGCCTGACCAAACCACTCATTGGATCGCCATGAAACTTTGGGAAGTTATTTAGTATAGTACTGGAAAGGTTTCTAGCAAATAAAATTTTTGAAATAACTTTTCGCCTAGAAATAATCAAGATAAATATTCTAATTTATCTGTTATAATTCAACAATCTGCTCTAAATATTATCATGATGATACGATGATTTTGTAATGTAGAAAATTAGGAAAGACAAAATTCAGGATGACACGGCAATTTATTTGAGACAAGAATAATGATACAATTCAAAGGCAAGATACTATTCCTTTAACTTCCAATTACCGAGGGAACCAATTAATATTGATTTTATTCAACTTATCGAGTATTTTTCAAGGGACCGGGAAAAAATGTTCACTTTATCGAGAGATTCGTTAAACAAACCTTTACTCGGGTAAAACCCGGGCGAAGCCGGGTACATCCATACAAGAATAATGATACAATTCCAAGGCAAGATACTATTCCTTTAACTTCCAATTACCGAGGGAACCAATTAATATTGATTTTATTCAACTTATCGAGTATTTTTCAAGGGACCGGGAAAAAATGTTCACTTTATCGAGAGATTCGTTAGACAAACTTTTACTCGGGTAGAACCCGGGCGAAGCCGGGTACGTCCGCTAGTATATATATACTGTAGATATTAAAGTAGTGTTATATCTATATCATATAAAGGAAAATTGGTATAAGAAAAGGAGTAGAAATATTTAAAATGAAACTAGATAAATATTAGATATTATAAGGTGTATCAAAAAGGTTTTGTATTTTTCGTAACAAGTTAGGGCTATAACAAGTTCACGTTGTAAATTCGGCAGTTACGCGTCATACGAGCGGAACATAGAGAGAAAAAAAGGAAGATTTGAAGATATTAAGATAAGAAAAAGAGAAAAGACAGAACCATGTTAACCTTATATTCAAATTTCAAAAGTAAAAAGAAAGAAAATTCAAATTTTTATGTATTTTGAAATTTTCATTAAATTTTGTTAATATTGTCAAGTAGCTCTACAACCCCGGTCACAGCAAGCTCAATGGGACACCTGTCAATCATCCCTGGATTCCGGGGGGACGACCACAGGTGTGAGGGGTTCTCGGAATCTTATCGGCAAATAAGGAAAACGGGACGCCTCGGTGGCTGAAAACTCTCAATATTATTATCTTTACCTTAGGATGAGTTGTTATATTATCTCTCTCCCTACAAATACCTCTTGTATATAATTTTATCAGAGAACTAAAAATAATTACCCATTATAATTAATTAATTATTTTCCAATTTGCCCTTGCTTTATTTATCTCCACGACAATATATTAAAACTTTTTTCAAAATTGATAGCGCAAATTGGAGTCAATTTTTGCTCTTGTTTTGTATTAATGGAAACTATACACACATAAACACAGTAAGGTACTCACACAAGCACATACACTTACAGGGGGGGACACAAATACACATTATAGGTCCTACATCCCCCCTCCACAACAATTTTTTTTCTTTACTCTTTCCTCTTTCTTTTTGTTTTTCAATTCGTTTAATCCATGGTCGAAGATATTGGTATGGCATTCAAGTAAAAAGAGTTGAAACCTTCGCCAGGTTTACTTTTGACAAGACCTTGCCTGGTACCCATCTCTTTCCCCATCCCGATTGAACCATTATGGTTTCCATTAACACAAAACATAAACAAATTAACTCCAGTTTACACTATAAATTTTAACAAAAGTTTTATTATATTAACTTTTTTTTTAATTAAAAAAAATAAATAAATAAAAATTGTTTAGGCCTACATCTGCCAGCATGTTAATTCCAATCAACTCAACCAATCAGTTGGGCCAGTTGGCATCACGTGATATAATCCAACTTCAGGCTATATATGACCAGGGTGATAAAGAAGAAAAATCAACGACAGTTTGGTCTGTCCAGATGACAAGTTAATTGTGGCTCTCATTAGTAGAGAGGTGACACCATTCTTGACATCTGTGATTGCTACAAGAGTTGGACAATTCTGGTACAATTGAGTTTTTTGTTTTGTTCTTGAAGAGTGAATCTGTCAGAATGATCATAGAAATTCCTATAAATAAAAGATAATTCGCTGAGGCAAAAGTTTATTTTATATATATACTAGCGGACCCGCCCGGCTTCGCCCGGGTTTTACCCGAGTAAAAGTTTGTCTAACGAATCTCTCGATAAAGTGAACATTTTTTTCCCGGTCCCTTGAAAATACTCGATAAGTTGAATAAAATCAATATTAATTGGTTCCCTCGGTAATTGGAAGTTAAAGGAATAGTATCTTGCCTTGGAATTGTATCATTATTCTTGTATGGATATACCCGGCTTCGCCCGGGTTTTACCCGAGTAAAGGTTTGTTTAACGAATATCTCGATAAAGTGAACATTTTTTTCCCGGTCCCTTGAAAAAATACTCGATAAGTTGAATAAAATCAATATTAATTGGTTCCCTCGGTAATTGGAAGTTAAAGGAATAGTATCTTGCCTTTGAATTGTATCATTATTCTTGTCTCAAATAAATTGCCGTGTCATCCTGAATTTTGTCTTTCCTAATTTTCTACATTACAAAATCATCGTATCATCATGATAATATTTAGAGCAGATTGTTGAATTATAACAGATAAATTATAATATTTATCTTGATTATTTCTAGGCGAAAAGTTATTCCAAAAATTTTATTTGCTAGAAACCTTCCCAGTACTATACTAAATAACTTCCCAAAGTTTCATGGCGATCCAATGAGTGGTTTGGTCAGGCATAAAGGACAAACAGACATACATTCATTTTTATATATATAGATATATATCGGCAATACAAGCTTTCGTGCTCAACCGCCTATATACCTTCCGATATATATATTATAAATAAAAATAATATTATGTAATAAAAATATCTTCAGTTGATTTTTGATTATCTTGAGGATTATACTATGTCAATGCAGTCGTGGTTAAAATATATTGAGACTATAAAAATAAAATAGTGAAGATTAGAAATAGCTTTAATTGAGCTTATGGAATATAGAAAACATAATTTGAGAAAGGTATGCCTGATTTAAGGCGTAAGAATAAAAAAATGAAAAACTTATTTACATAATGTACAAAGGTTTGAGCCGGCCATCGAGAAACAACAACAATGAGTTTTTATAGGGGAAGCGTGACCTCTGGCGGTCGATTTACTAAAATCTGACTGTAACAGCTTACTAATGCCTGATGGCGGTCGATTTAACAGAGTATTTGAATCTATGAAATATAATTTTAAATAAAATAATATTTTAACATAACATATATATATAAAAGAATATTTTCCCTCAGTGAATTGTCTTTTATTTATAACTAGCGGATGTACCCGGCTTCGCCCGGGTTTTACCCGAGTAAAGGTTTGTCTAACGAACATTTGTTAAAACAATTCTCTATAAACTTATTTTAAAAAAAGATATATTTTGATAATTTGAAACTCGTAAATTTGAATCTCTCGATAAAGTGAACATTTTTTCCTGGTTCCTTGAAAAATACTCGATAAGTTGAATAAAATAAATATTAATTGGTTCCCTCGGTAATTGGAAGTTAAAGGAATAGTATCTTGCTTTGGAATTGTATCATTATTCTTGTTTCAAATAAATTACCGTGTCATCCTGAATTTTGTTTTTCCTAATTTTCTACATTACAAAATCATCATTTTATCTATTCTCCCAATATATATGTTGTAGATAAATGATAAAACTAACTTTGACTTGTGCGCAATTAATAGGTAGAAAATCTTACTTTTGATAAATAATCTTTGAGATAATAAACTTAGTGATAATAAACTTAGTGATAATAGAACTTATAGATAAAAAACTTGTTATCATCGTCGCAATGGGGGCGCTGCTTTCGAGTTAAATCTACAAATCTGCAAATAACTCTAAGGATATTCAAGATATTCAAGAAATTATTTTTCAAAAACCTTCCCGGGGATATAGCTAATAATATCCAGAAATTTCACGGCGATTGGATATATGGTTTTTGAATCTATAGAGTACAGACAGACAAACAGACAGACATTCAATTTTATATATATAGATTTTACCGAAGGAATTATATTAATAACATTGAAATTCCTACCTGAATTTTTAAATATATTTGATACTTGAATTTATATAGAAGTTAACAGCTTGTGTTGATGGCTAGTTCTTTTATTACAAATTTAAATCAACGTATTATTGATATCATTAGAGATTGAGTCTTAGTAAATTTTTCTTGAGATCTTCTCCATATTTCATATATGGAATATATTCCTTAAGAAAGTTCCATATAAAAGTTTGAATTTCAAAATTTACTTCTTAATAAATACAAAATTTGTTATGAATCATAAATTATATTAAATCAAGTTAAAACTACATATCATAGATTCTTTTGATAGTCATCAATGGCTTGTTTGATTTAAATTCATTAGTTATGAATGGAAATATTTTCTTTTATCTAACCCTTTAGACATATCATAATTTCGTTTACTATTTTAATATTATATTTTTTTCAAGAATACATACAATCATATTAAAGTTATTAACAAAATATATTTATAGAATGATAAATTAAACCTGTTTAGTGCTATTTTTGAAAAAGAATATAATTTTTATATAGAAACAATTCAAAGCCATTGTTAATAATAAGTTAAATTTATTGATATAGAAGATCAGTCAAATATGGGATGTGTGTGTTATAAAGGATTATATATATTCATAATTATTATTTTTATAGATGGAAGAATGGTCTAAACCGTTGGTTTTCGATCACTCTGACCCGGGTTCGATTCCCGCATTGAGCATTTTTTAAAATCACAATTGCCAAAGTCCAACCCCACTAGCGAGTAGAAGTAACCAAAAGGGGCTCCGGCGGATTTGTAAGTGCAAAGTGGAACAACCTTTTAACATGTGTAGACATGTTGTGCACTTACAATAGTAAAAGCAGTCGCCTACTTCTATCCATCATGGTTATAATGGCCTGTACCACGTATAAAAATAAAAAATGCTATAAATTGTATATATCTCCGGGGGAAAAATACACTATGCTTATTTTTAACAAAATATAGTTTTACTTATAAAAAAGATGGCATTTCGTGCTTTTTTTTTATTTTAGCAGAAGAAATATAAGATATTCTATAAATATGAATAATAATCTTCAACATATTATTTTTTATGAGAAAAAAAAATAGAAATGTAATTTTTATATTGAATAGATATTGAAGATAAAAATATAGCTTTAACACTGTATTTTGAAAAAAAATGTTGTTTGATATATTTTCTATTAATTTATGTTTTATATCTTTTGAAAGATTTTCCACATTAACAGCAATCTCTCATATAACATCATACTGCTGCAGGCTTTCAAAATGGATTTCTTTGGTAATATAGAGGGCTGTATAGGAGAGAAAAACGATAAAATAACCCTTTTAAAATATGTAATTTTTATGTATCATCTCTGATGTATGAAAATATTTAAAAATTAATAAAAATGTAAGAGAACAATGTGACATACTAGAAAATTGATCGAAATAAATAAGAAGAGAGAATATTTGAAGAATGTCTTATTAACAATATAATAAATTAAGAAAAAGGCATCTAATTATCGTGAAACTGAAAGTTGTTGATAGCTTGCGCCAAGAGTGAATATCAAGAATGGGTATTTGGCCAATTCTGGAATAATTAAAAATCAACGAATAGTTGATATTTATTCCGAAAGATGGCGAAGGTCATTGGCAACTTTCATTTGCACGATAAGGAGATGCCTTTTTCTTAATTTATTAACCTGATCCAGCACAATTTTGCATTTGCACTATTTTTCAAATATATGTCTGATTGAATTAACTCTAAGTTATGGCGAGGTTAGCCTTTGCTGGCATCAAGACATGGTTCCCTAGAACACTTCTCTAGTATAGAATCTGTCGAACATTTTCATTATGTAAGTAGTTCCGTATAATACCTGCAACATGCAGTTATGCATTATCTGGTGCGTTTCTTAGGTCTCGAATAAGGGTAGAACTTAACACATCAGATATGTAATAGAGACTTTTCAAAGTTCCGATAATGCGAACATGAAGTGACCATGAGGTATATCCAATGATATCTTATACCATTACTACATGTGTTGGGCAGTATGACGTTGAATACATGCTGACGATGTGCCTTCTCAATTATTGCGCCAAACATGGATGTGGTTATCATGGTGCTGCTAAAAGCACCTGAATTCGTCTGAAAACACATCTCACGATTACTGCATCCAGGTTAGCTGTTAATCACACCATTGAAGTGTGTGACAGAACGTCTGGATAGAATCCTACTTCTCTTAGGCATTGGCAAGCTGTTACGGTCAAACCAATTCGTAGACCGAATGGAAACATTCATTGTGTTCAAGGCAAATCTGGTCGCAGGGTTAGTCACTGGGGCCTGCCTTCGCTGCGTTCGGCGGTGCATACATCGAGAAAGCAAACCACTTACTCAGGCGGATTCTGGAGGATGACACTGCTCTGACTATCCTTTCCTTTCGGACCTCAGGCGTTCCCTCCGAGCTAGACGTCGTTCCTCTTATACCGTCACCGAGGACGACGGCAACGTCGTCTCCGAAGGCTAGCTAAGATTTTTTCTTCATAACGCCTGGAAAGTCGCTTCGCCCAGGCTCCAAACTCGGATGAAGCTCTCCCGAACTTTTTCGTTGAGGTGAACATTCTGGAGTTCGACGAGTCAGACCAGCTCTTTTCCGCCGACATCTCTCTCGCCAACGCTTCCAAAAAAAAAAAAAAAAATAGGTACCTCGGGATGGGATTTACAAGCCTTAAAATTTATTTGTCCAAATTCTTTGGCAATTGTTCGTGGTTTCTCGTCTTCGTGGGGCCTTGTATCTATCTTCAATGCGCATCAAGTTCATCCTTTTGCCGAAAACGCACGATGTTCCGAGTCTACAGTATTTTCACTAATCAACATTCCAAATACCGACCACAGGATCCTTAGTGGCATACTCATGGGCCGTCTGACCCTTCATCTGCCAGAGCTCGTGTCCGAGGGTCAGACTTTCGTTCCACAACAGTAATCTTCCTGGAACACTGCGCGAGTGTCCGACAAAATCCCCCGGGCAGAAAAACACGAAACGGCATTCTCTGTAATCTCTCTGGACCTGAAGTCGGCGTTCGATAGCTTGAAGGGAGTTACCAGTTCGCCATGTTGAAAAAGAAAATGGGCCTGCCAACTGTCTTCCTCGGGTGGGTTGTGGCCTCTACGAGGAATCAGGATCCTCCATCTGGGTCTGATATGTTTACATCAAGGCCTTCTCGCTTCTCAACGGAGTGAGTCAAGGCTGACGTCTCGGCGCTGCATTCTTCAGCTTCGGGGTTGGTTGGGCCTTTTCTGCGCCGCCTCGAGAAGATCTTGGGCCGCGGATGCGTGGTCGCCTATGCGGATGACATCATACTCTTAATCAGGTACGACGCTCAGTTTTAGCTAGTGCCCCTGAATTTCGAAGAGTTACGCATAGCTTTCGGAGTAGCTATCAAACTCAAAAAGTGCGGCGGACTCTGGTGCGATTCCTCAAAGCACCGGACGGAATTTTCTCTGGAAAATTTCTGGATGTTCGAGTCGCGCCTGTCCTGGGCTCCACGATATCTGCCATCAACACAGTCCGCTTCCATCTGATGAGCCTGTTGGAACGCATCGTGAGGTGGTCTCCCTTCACCCGCGGCCTGTCGCGAGCCAACACCCGTGGCCAACAGCCTGGTTCTGGGATCTATCCTGCACCACTTCAACCATGTTCCAACTGAAAACACCATCGGCCGGATGGAGGCGCATTTACTTTAGAGATCGGGATTTTCAAGAAGTCTCTCGCTAGTGCTGAACATTTCCTGAGATGCAGAAAGCTGTTAGACTTTTCTTTTCAAATAGTAAATCGGAGTTTCCTCTCACATCATTGTATATAGTGTCCTTTTCTTAGACAGAGATAGCAAGCTTTACATCATGCTAGCTCTTCCATTATTTTTTTTAATAAACATTAATAGCTATTTCTTGGTAAGTACTATATCCAATGGTGTATCTGTGGCAGACTGTACACATTCTGGGATTATGAATCTTATTTTGCCGAGTCTCCATCGCATCAAGTTTTGTTCCATAATGCTCCCTACCTGTAGACCATACGGGTTAATAAAAACTTTTCTAACGTCAGCAAGCTGCTCTTCACTCGCGATCTAGGAACTTTAATAATGATCCTAATCATTGATAAATATCAATAGACACTCAAAGACTAATAAATTGAACAAGACATTTTATGATTTATTTATTTTAAACCATATATAAATTCATACTATTTTGCAAATTGAATAGAGACCACATACCACATTAGAAATAAATAATAGAATAAAATTTCTGTGAATATAGCAATCCATATTTAAATATTTAGGTTATAAGAAGACATATATGGGATTGAATAAAAATGTTTATTTGCAAATATATTCCTTTTTATCTCCTTAGGAATAATTTTTGCGTAGAGAAAGGTGATATAGGAATGACAAAGTACCTTTTTAAGTACAAATTCTAATCATTAGAAGACTCTGATGTTGAAGGATTACGTACTGAAAGATCCGTTTTTATTAGAGAAAAGAAAGGAAACCAAGCTAGAAAAGTGGGTAGAAATAGATGACTATGCACTATCGATGATATCATAAGTAAATTTAAGATTTTCGCGATAACAGCATACGAATAGGATCCAATAAATATTAAAGGAAAGCAGCCAAGAGCTGTTGAAGTCGATCCTAAGAAGATTGCCATTCCAACAGATCTCATCGAATTTTTCAAGCGGATTTCAACATCCTTCTCCGTTGATCGCATAAATACATAAGTGATATGTACACAACTATCGACAGAAAATCCAACACCAAAGATAAGTGCTGCTTGAGAGAACGTATCCAAGTTGATACCAAGAAAATGCATGAAACCCATAACTCCAATAATGATTGAAACTACAGACAATCCAACCCATATTATAATCCTGATATTTGGTATGAAGAGACATAGTGTTAACATCACCATCAATCCTGAAAGTAGAATAGAAATCTCAATTGAACGTATAAGAGATTGGCTATGCTCAATATAAACACTGTTTTCTGCATACATTGCCATTTTAAACGGAGATGAATCAATAATTTTCCGAATTGCTACAAGAAGATCATTCTTTGACTGGGTACTTAAACTACCAACTGCCTGTATATAAAACCTGGAACTTATAATATCTGTTGAATTTGTGGAAAATATGAGATCAGATTGGAACGTTTTATGCTGTGGTACTTTCAGAAATACATTCTTTACTATTGAGCTAAACCCATTTCTTGAAGTAATATTGAAATCACTTACTATGCTACTTACGGAAAGTTCATTAACAAAACGATCAAATATTCTAAGCCAGAAGAAAGTAAACTGTGGATCAACGTTCGGCAAAGATTCCAACTTAGATAGCACCTCATTGATTTGCTGTCTGATCACGGGATCTGAATAATCAAGCTCTTCAAGGAAAGCTAACTGTATGTTTAAATCATATTTATTGAAATATTTCATTTCTTTTTTGAAAAATAGAGTACCATATGAGTCATCCCTAAAATAAATATGCATTCGTATTTCATTTGTTAGTTGCGTAATTCCATAAATCCCTAAAGAGATATAGAGGCCGTACAAGAATAAAATTAAAGATTTTCCATATGGACAAATGATGAAAGACCTAAATTTCTCAAAGACCTTGTTGCTTCTAGATGTTTCCATGACATCTTTTATAATGGGCTTTGATTCTGAAACACAAATTTCACATTTGTAAATATTTGCACAATCAATATTAGTTTTATAAAAGTTAATTATTTCAATTATAGTGTAATAATAAAAATATTATTAGAATATTTAATATCATTCAATGTGAATTTAAAATTTCAATAATGCAATAAAAATATTGAGAAATGAATGTTAGAGTTTTCTTTAATTATTTTTAATAGATCTATGTATATATATTTATATGATATTTGACCAGGAGTGTCTGGTTATGTGTGTAAATTTATTGTATATACATAGTGGTTGGAAATGAAGTGTAGTTGGGTTGTACATGACCAGTGCTCAAAAGGTAGTTATTAAGATCCTGGAGGGTCCGCTACATTCATAGGAAAGACATCAACTATACTTCAAGTTAATAGCTTAAAGAGTAAATTACTGAAACCAGCGATGTTTATCGAACTCAGGATATAAGAAATCTGTAGAAAATTTCCAGAATTCTCTATCTCTAAAGCAGTGTATATTTGTAACTATTCTTCACACGGACAAAATACTATATAGGCCAATAGAAATTTGAAAAAATAGAACAAATGTGATATTGTACTGGGATAGGATTCAGGAATTAAAAAAAGCATCTCATTATCGTGTAACTGAAAGTTGCTGATGGCTTGCGCCATCTATATGCGCAATTCTGGCCTCAACTACCCATTTCATGATTTTTCAGGATGGCTGAATGGCCAGATATTTGGTCATTAAGGTACAACTTGCACCACGCTGACGAGGGCCAACAGCCCGAAAAGCGTAAGTAGTTAGATTTTTTATCAATAAAGAATTGGTATTTGACCAATTCTGGAATAATTAAAAATAAATGAATAGTTGATATTTATTCCGATGGAAGTCGCAAGCCATCAGCAACTTTCAGTTGCACGATAAGAAGATGTCTTTTTCTTAATTTAATAGATATTTGTTAATGAATAATTAAAGGATCTTACCTGCTTCATCAACAAGCCTGCCAGTGAGGTAATGACGCCCTTGTATCTCACGCCGAACCATCAAGACAAAGCCCCCGAGGAAGAATGTGATCTGGAAGATATAGAGCACGATGAAGCCGAGAGCGGCGTAGATGCCGAAGGTGGCGATGAAGAAGCAGGGCGTGAAAAATCCTGAGAAGAAAGACATGATGTTGGTGGACGAAGTGATGGTTATAGAAGAGGCGCATTCGTCGAAAGTCTTCTTGAGGCGTTCTTCAAGATTCTCGCCCTTGGTCTGCTTCCACACGGCCAGGATCACGAAAGTGTCGTCCAGACCGATGCCTGGACACGAGAATGATGTTTATAGGACATTATTGACACCTTCATCTTATTCATAAAATTGTTTAATGAAAAAGAAGTCTTAGTCAATATTTTGCGTTAAAAGGAATATTTGCTTGTTTTTCTTATTCTTTCTATGACACTACAGTCTAGATGTAGGGTGCTACGCATCTTAATAGAAAAAGTGTTAGATATAGATAAAAACAATGAATTATTTTACGAAAATTGCGCTGTTTGAATTTTAGATGAATGTTCTATATGTGAGCAATAGTTACCAAGAAATTATTCGAAAAAGTAAAAATAAAAATCAGATAAAAAGTTTCTTTTAATTTTGAATTTGCAAGGTTTCGAGCAAATATACTGTTCTTCAACGGGCTAATACTCTATGTACTTTTTAATGTGAGCAATATTCTATAATAATTGAAATATTGGCATTTTATATTAAATAAAATGTTTGTTTTATTTTAGATCCAAAATATGCCTTTTTATTAATATTCTATATATACAGTATTACTTCTAGGAGGATTCTGACTAATGGATATCGGAATTTAGCTCCAATTGTCGTGTCTGAAGAGAGTGCAAGACGCGCTGCGTAGAGAGCGGCGCGTGGCACTAGCCCCCTCCATCCGGGTCCTGGTTCCCGCCGCGCCGTCTCCGGATGCCCAAGATCTGGATTACCGAGATCATTGGGCTGGATCAACCCGCACTGACTCTGCCCCAGCTCCTGGGCCTCCCCATCATCGGGGGCTGCTGCCTTCTACGCCCATCCGACCATCTATCTCTTGCATGATAGGTCGGCGCCAGCGTTGAAGACTTTGTGGGTCTCGTCGCTGGTCGGCATCTAGCGGTCGAGAACCTGCGCGGGACTTTCCGCGATGAGACCATTATGAGGGCTGTGGTGCCTCGCAGTACGAGGAATCCATTCTCGCACGTCACCAACCGCACTGCACGCCACATGCTAGAGCGCCCACGCCTGGCTGCCCGGCTAGCCGACCGTAGTATTCAAACGGCTGCGTCAGGCCTCTCATCCGGGAAGTGTTTGGTCTTCATGGCATTTGCTAATTTCAATGTTGAACTCAGACCTGTTGAAGTAGATTCTCTTCTTTTCTGGAAGAGAAATATTTATAAAAGTTTTTATAATTTGCTTTTTTGATTAATTGACAATAAACTATTTTGAATTATCTGTCATTTGCCTTTCATACACCACTGAAGCGAGTATTAACATATTATAAATACCAAGTTGGTTGTTGTTTTAACACCCAACATAAGAATATAATTTAATGCTGTCAACTTGGCAATTTCCACATGTGATCAAAATATCTTCTATAGTCCTCTACTTTCCTTAGAATAAATTTACTTCTGGGATTCTATAACCATTTAATTTTCACATTACCTACTTTTATTTTTTTTCACCTTATTATTTTCATATCAATATATTTAGAACTATTTCATACAATTCAATCCTACCTATTAGTATCTAAGCGTATCGTCTCTATCATCATAGGTTTATCCACCATTCGCGCTTTCATAAGCTGACCATCAAGTAGACCCACAGGATTCACTCCAATTTATTCAACCACCATGTTTATAAAATCTGATTAGGGAGAAAGAAGTCGTCCTTATCATAGACCCTAATAAAAACATGGAGATTTCAATTAGAACGAAAAAGTAGGCAGAAGGTCAAACTTTTTTCTTCCTCTACTTTGAAAAGAATTCTGGAAGAAATATAACTCTAGGCCTTAAACTCCTTAACTGCCTTAAATTTTGGGAAAAGAGAAAAGCTAGATGTGGTGTCACTTTTATCCCTGATTGCTGACAGCCATAATCATTTCTCTTACTGTGTGTGTCTTCAGCCATACTTGCCGCTATCGACCTGTCTAACAAACTTCTGGATCAATTACGCAACCCGCTGGACCCCAACTGACTCGGACCTCGATGGATGGACAACATTTGCATCAAATTGGACTTCCTGATACCGAGAAAAGGTGAGTTCGATTATCATAGTTTCCCTCTTTTTAAAAGATTTTATTCAACTTGCATCAATGTCTGTCGGTCTGTCAAAATATCTTGTAATAAAATATAAATATACTTCCATAGACCACGTAAAGGTCTTAAATTTTGCACACTTGTCCAAACCATGACAAAACAAGTTGACAAATTTTCAGATTAGGGGCTGTTAGGCTGGTAGGGAACATACTAAAATTATGAATGCATTTTAAAATTTTAATTTTGAAATATTAATATATGCTACCTGAGACGATATAAAAATCTGAAAATTTTGAACACTAGCTCAGTCCAACTAACAATGTAAGTGCACAATTTTTCAGACTTCTGATAGCTCGCATTGGCCAAGAAAGAACAAATTTCTATATTTCCTTTTATATACCATTTAAATTAAAGTTTTTAAAAAGTAAAGGCATACATGTATGACAGCGCAAGTGTCCCTAGGGGGACATACGCTTTAAATTGAAATAAATAAATACGTTGCATCAACTATGAAATTGTTGAGCGTTGTGACTTGAATTTTTGCAAAGATTGTTCAAGACTTCAAATAAGGAAGAATAACAAATATTATCAGGTTCCTATCTAAAATATTCTTTGAATTACAAGGAAAAAAATAGATAAAACAAATTAATGAATTCATTAATTTATCTGTTATATTTAGTAATTTGTCTTTCAAGCTCATCATACATATACACATATCCCCCGATTTACACGGTAGATACGTTCCTGAGAAAAACGTGTAAATCGAAAATTAAAAATTTTCAAGTCAAAACCGTGTAAATCGAAAAGCTTGCAGAAAATGTATAATTTTGCTATTTAACAGTTGTGATTTTTTTCAATATTTTTAGGTGAACACAGAAATGAAAATAAAATGCATTGACAGGTTAAAATATGTAATATATTACGGAAACACTGTTTTTTTTTATATAAATACAATACATACATGTGGTGAGGTCTGGTAGCCTTTTGTAGAATCTTGTCGACTAAATATGTGATGAGTTATCCAGTCGACTTAAACTGTGGTGTGTTCCTGTTGAATCTTGTAGAATCCTGTCGACTAAATATGTGATGAGTTATCCAGTCGACTTAAACTATGGTGTGTTCCTGTTGAATCTTGTAGAATCCTGTCGACTAAATATGTGATGAGGTCCTGTAACTCTCGCTATACTGTGTTGACCGAGAGGAACAGTCAGGATGGGGAGTTTTCCAGTACCTCTCTGCACCTTGGAAGACCTTTTACAGTTCTCACAAAGTACAGGCAGTCGTGGTCGAGGCAGAGTGGAAAGCTTGGGAATGTCCACACAAAAAACGAAGACACAGTTGCACTAAGAAAGTTCCGTGAACAGATAAAAGTTGAGCTAGGAGCGAAATATGGAGATGGAAGAGTTCTTACTGGTCTACATGGTGGATGAGGTGGACCTGGGGTACAACCGACGAGGGCTTACGCTGATGATGAACTGACTGTCAAGTGACTGTATTTTTGGCTAAAGACGGGGGCTTTATATACCTTTTCTGAGAAAGGGAATATTGCATTTCACCAGATGTGAAGAGCGTGGATCGTCTGGTGAAATTCTAAACTGGCGCCGTCCTGACAGTATCCAATCTATCTTTAGAAGTTGTTTTGTGACTTCCATCTATCTCGTATTTAGACGTTTTTGACTTCTATCTCTTTAGCTCAACTCTTAATCTATCACAGAGTTTTATTTATTTATCCTCAGTTTGTACAAAGTACATTACATATGATGATGTAATGACACATGTCAATAATGCGTATAATCATTTACAGATGTGTTTCTATTATACAACATGAAAATCTTGTTATAAGTTATATACAATATTGGGTTGTTGGTTTAAATTACCATATACATAAACAGAAGAACAAAATAAAAAAAAAAGGTGTTTATTATCGTTCATCACTGTCAGAAATTACTCTCATTCTTTTTTTCGGAATCGAAGGTTCGAATTCACTTTCATCACTCGAAGTTATTTGTGCCGATTCGATGTTTGAGGCAGAAATATTGTAGCTTCGTTCATGCTATATGATTTTGCAACATCTACTACTCTATCTCCCTTTCGTAAGCGATCCAAAATTTCGATTTTAGTTTCTAAAGAAATAACTTTTCTTTTAACTTCTTTCTTCTTTTGTATATTTTTAAATTTATGTTAATTTGGCTGTGATTAAAGTAAAATTCAGAGGGAAATAATGCGGGAAATTTTGGAGGGAAGATTAAAAACTTTTATTTTTTTTTAAATATTTATATTATAATTTTTATTCAAATTAAAATGTTTTAATTTTTTAATTTTAATTAAACCTATTTGGTAAATTGCCATCATTTCCCTCCAAAATTTCCCGCATTTTTTCCCGTTATAAAAATTGCGATAAAAACAAAAAAACTTATTTGGAAAACCGTGTAAAAGCGAAAACGTGTAGAACAAGTACCGTGTAATTCGGGGGATAGGTGTATTTATATTCAATATGTCTAAATACCTGTATATCAATGTCAATATATACTGTATATTAAAAAAAGGCATATCCTGACCAGGAGCACATGTGCTTTACAGAAGGCAGAGCGCCATCTGATGGAACAGAAATCAACTAAAAATTGATTTACCCTGTTCCCTGATATTTGGCCAACCCAATTTCTTGATAAATCCAAATGTTTTTGGGTCAGAGGCTTCTTGAGAAACCAAGGAATGGGTATTTAAGGCTAAATTTGCGTAAATACGCTTAAAATGTGAAAAACTACTAGAAAAAATAGAATAAAAAGATCAGGTATTGATATTAAAAATAAAAATGGCATATCCTGACCAGGAGGATATGTGCTTTATCTACACTCATGGACAAAAACTTAAAGAAGTTGAATCTTTTAAAATGTATATAAGGATTACGACAATAAAACTTTGAAAGATACATGATGCACGGTGACCTTTATTGAAGACAAACGAGATGACTAAATGTGAACAAAATTGCCTCTGTCTCCTTACAAATATAAACGACCGGCGATAAATAAAATACTTTCCACTTACTTAAATTTTGCCCATGTCCATTGTCTATGTCACAACGTATACAAATATAAATATAATTTTAATATGACTTCAATAATTCATATATATCTTATTAATATGGAATTGAAATTATTTTAGAAGCATATGCTTGTTTTAAAAATTAAGCAGAAGAATCATACGTGTCTAATATAGTGTCAAAATTTTATAACAGATGGCGTGCTAATGCATCATATTGATACGTATTTTAAATATCTGAGGCTTGATCTCAGTTTCATGTAAAGGGAACATTTTAACGGCGTAAGAATAAATGATTTTATTACACAACATGGAATTTTATATCACATGCAGAAATGTGGTCTAATGATCTAAGACAGGGGGTCGGCAAACTTTTGAATCGAAAGAGTCAAAAATTATAATTTACAAAATTTCAAAGTTTTTAAAGCGCCACAGCATTTTTTCTTGCCAATAATAAATAGTACTCGCATAAATAATATTTACGTATGGAACTATATAAAGAGCCACAGCTTCACATACAAAGAGCCGGTGGCTCGCAAGCCACAGTTTGCCAACCTCTGGTCTAGGATCAAATATATGACATGCTATAAAGAGGTATTTAGCGAAACAATTCATGATAAAGTACCAACATAAAAGATGGAAAATGAATCTTCATGGGCAGAGAACCCGTCTAAAGAGATAGAAAGAGATTCAACATTCAAAAAGAAAATATAAAATGTAGATCCAGAAAATGTAATATCAAATAATAAGGATCATAAACACGCAGATTTTCTATTTAAACAAAATCTCGATTTGATCTCACAACAATTGTTTCTACCTAGGGGAAAAGTTCACAAAAATTCTTAAACATTTCAAGAGATATCAAACTTTTGATTTCTTACTAAATATATTCTTAAAACGTATCTATATTTTAATTTTAAAAATAATTTACGAATAAAACTATTCTGAAATGCTAATCAAAATTATTATTTATTCAAAGAAGAAAATATGGAAAAAAAAAGAGAATTGGAGACTCGTAGATCTCTCGTATAAAATAAAGGATAATATTAATTCATTGAAAAATATGTGGAACTATATGTGATATTTGAATTTTTCTAAATTTGGGGAAGATAATGAAACTATTTTGATAAAGACATTCGATGAAAAAAAGGTAAACAAATATGAATTCTTGACGAGAAAAAAAGCGATAATTTAGAAATGGAGGAGTTTAAAACAAAAGCAAAAATAAAATTCGAAAAAATTAATAATTAATGGTGAAAATTTAATTCGAAATGAATTCCCTATGTGTTGGAAATGGTGGTGGTTTCAAAAGGAAATTTAATAATATTCAATAATTGATTTTTTTTTTATTTATTGTTACAAAAGCACAAAGTCCAAAGGATTATTGTGCTGTGCTAGTATTATTTACATATATATGATTAATTATTTACACGATGGATTAGTATTGTTTTGTAAATTATTGTACAAATAGTTCTAAACTTAGCAAAGTTCTCATAAGATAGAGTATATACACAAAGAGAATTTGGTAATGTTTCAAAGTATCTACATACAATTTGATTAGAAAGAGGGCAAGATAAAAGAAGATGCTCTGGTGATTCAACATCTAAGCGGCATAATTGATGATAGTATTCCAAAGATGCTGTCTTATCATTTGGCAAACATACCACAAAATAGACAGGATGATATCAAGCAGTAAATTCAACAATCAATATTCAACATGTTGAAGATGACAGGTAAGAATTCTTATCATTTCTCCGACATTCACACTGAACACATCGATGTCTTAGCTGAGAGCAGAGCTATCTAAATATCTTGTATCAATATTCTTGAAATGGGGTTTGAATTTTGCAATGTACTGAATTCAATCCTGGATCCTTACATCAATGTAAATAATAAGTTACTTTAGAATATAATTCATTGTAAATGGCTCAACTTGATCAACTTTCTCTCTCCACGATACTAATTATTACAGATAAATTCATTAAATGAAACTCCATCATTGCTTAACATGTTTTAAATAATTACCTTGCGATTTCTTCTATCTGCTTATGTTGATGCTTATTTGTTTAGTGTATATGTTTATTCAAGGTTCTTTTCTTAATTGTTTATTTTCTTTTTGAGAATTATGTTACCTACTCTATTACAATATGAATTGTTGTAAATAGTTTCACGCGCAATTATCCAGATCGGATATAGCGTGTCTTTTATTTACAACTGGTAATAAATAAATCCTGGATCATAGTGGTCGAAAACCAAAGGTTTAGACACTCGTTCACCGATCCGTCAAATAAATAATGAAATGTTTCAATAGAACGTAGTAACCTGTTGAAGTAACATTTGGAACTTGAAATCTAGCGGCCCAATTTTATCGAATAAATAAAGGTACACCTCTATAACTGTTTTAAGACTTCGTTATTTTAAATAAAGCAATATTGTAACAAAGTATTTATTAATTTTATTATTTTTATCAACAGAGTGGTCATTTTTATGTTATATTTTGCTAATCTGTTATTTTTCTCGTGGCTTATCATTTGTTTACCATTCATAGTTTGTTTTTGCCTGAAATAAATTGTTGTCTCATCCCGAAGTTGGTCTTCCCTAATTTTACACATGGCAATATATTTAAGCCAAAGCAGAAATAGTTCCAAAACTCGCATTTTAGCATTAAAAATGTACTTATTGTTATTATAAGTTTGTATAAAACCATTAATAATTTTAACTAATAGCTCTGATGTCTTCTGGAGAGAATTAGGCAATGTTACATTACCCAGGTCTTTTATAATTATACCATTATTTTGTGAATTTAAGTAAACTTTCAGTGGAAAAGCTCTCCTACGTTATATTTTCTTAACTATTGTACTGAGTAGGATAAGTTCGTGGTCTAGTCAAAATATCCTATCTGTAACAGAAGGATAGTTGAAGTAACAATCTGTATACCATGGGTTCGGGCTATGACCAGTATCAGTACAGAGCAGTTTCAATTTCCTAGAATCCAAAGAAGGGTTATGAAATCGGTTAAATTTACCAAACAGGTGAATAAGCTGGTGAAATGGTAAAAGCCGATTTTCACGCTAGAATGAAACATAAAGTTGCGGAAGGATTATGTTCATGTTCCTGAAGAGGTATGTCTTCGCTAGTAAAATATTTTACGAGGGTAATGAACATAATGCATCGCTCTGATGCACAATTAAAGGCAGAAATGCCTCTCTAGTACATGAATATAAACCTCTCGCAACTTTATATTATATTCAAGCCTTAAAATCGGCCTTTACCACTTCATCAGTTTAAACATCTGTTTGGTAAATTTCTAGCGCGCGGAGTAAAACAGTCGTATCCAACATTAAAAATTATGCTTAAATACTTATCAGGAAAATAAATAATTCTATTAGTTATTAAGAAAATAAAGTCTCCAGGGCTAAGTTTCTTGTTCAAATTTTATTCTCTAGCTTTCGGACCTGTCAGTTCTTCCACAGGAGTATCACGACTCTATTAGTAGGTACACTTGGAAAGAAATAGATTAGATATATTATCAAAAGGATTTTTATTTAATTTTGAAGGGTGAAGAGATGGCAGTTATTAAAGGTTAGATAAATATTTTGATAGAAAAACGTATTTATAGACGCCAATATAGAGAGTTGTGTTCCTCAAACGAGAACTAAATACAGTTAAACCTGTCTATAACGCCCCCTCTTTAGACTCAACAAAATATGGTGCTATAGAGAGGAGGTGCTATACACAGGTCACTTTTATTGTAAACTGTTTACATTTTAATGTTTAAAATCGAGCATTATTTAGAGGGGGCGCTATAGACAGGTTTAACTGTATATTAGAGTGCATGTTATTATTAATAGGCTAATTTCTTAATAGAATGTTCAAATCTAAAAGCTTGAGGGATGAGTTTCTTTTGCAAATTCAAACATTCATATTCGCTATATATATACAAATATCAAAATTTCAGTTTATTGATTTATTCATATGTATCTTACGCACGAGTAGCCTCACGTGTGCTTGTTTCTGATATTTATTTTATATAGTTTATTACACATTTGCCTCGCTTAATCTCAGTGTAATATAATTTAATTTACTTTATTTTCAATTTTCCTGTAGAAGGGCGTTGCCCGAAAGCTCGAAATAAATTTATTTGCAAAATAAACTCATCTCTCAAGCTTTTAGATTTGAACAGTGCATGTATCCATTACAACAAAGTAAAAATATAAAAATAAGTTTTAGAAAGATATAGCAATATTAACCAATGATTTATTCAACTCTCAGAGTTTCAATGACTCGCTTCACTTTCCCCTCATTTGGAAAGTCACAGCAAGTCACTGAAGCATCTAGAGTTAAATAAATCATTGGTTGATGAGGCTATATTGTTTTCCAAATCGACTTCAAACCAACAAATGATCTTCAGATAAAAATAAGTGAAGTATAAATAATAAAGAAGACATTCTACTTACCTAAAATGAGGTAAGGAACTGAAAGTAGAGAAGGCGCAACTTCCCTGGTGGCTAGAGAATAGATCCCCAGGGACAGGCCACTGGCCATTAGGCTGGACAGAAGGCAGAACGGACCAGCCAGTACCTTGTTACTGACCTCATCGCCATCCCAACACGCCCAGATAGAGAACACCAGCAAGATTGAGATAGTTAGTGGCATAATTTGAAATGTCAGCATTTGATTTTCCGTCAATTCTTGCTTAAATGTAACTCCAGTCATTATATCAACATCAGAAGACTCCAATTTGATTTCGCCGATAATCTTTAAAAATTCATTCTCCCATTCCTCAGAAATCTTTTCAATATTCTCAGAGCCTTTTCTAAGAGAATAAGTTAATAGAATAGCTTCAGCTTGTTGTATTATGTTTTCACTATTGCATTGAATCTCCCCAAAAGAAGAAGGCCAGAGTAAAACTTTGTTATCAATAATTTGAAAAGGATATTTGACTTTGAAATTGCCATTACGAAATATCTGATAATTTTTTGCTAAGAAGATAGCAGAATTTGGAAAGTTATCTTCTTTTATAGAACAGGAAGCTAAATCGTTGTATTTCCAAGTGTTATTTTGGTATTCGACAGAGATATTATTGCGTACAGTTTCATCTAATAAAAGAATATCCATCATAATATCTTCAGAATTTATCACATTTTGGTCGTTAGAAGTGACAATGATCTGACCAAAGAATTGTTTTCCAGTTTGACTTACCAAACTACAACCGCTGGTAGGAAACCTATGCGAAAATAGATGATATTCATCTGAAGATCTTGACGAAAAGGGAGCTATCAATTGAATAGGATCAGTAACGCCATCTGAAAGAAGGTAAAATGGGGAGAATATGACCGTTGCTAGAACAGGTACAAGAATGTAAGTCCATGGATACCGAACTACTTGAGTAACATGCCAGGAGAAAAAAGAACGGAGATGGTGATCCAATGAAAGTGGCATAGTGATTGTGGAACACAATGTGTTTGATTAAATATTTATGATTATGAGCAGCTGCCACTAATTATATACGCACACTGTATTTTCTTTTAATATGGATTATGAGGAAACATACACAGCTGTCGATAAAAAATATTAAAATCGAATGTATATTTAATGCATATGAAACCTATTTATATTGCCACGTGGAAAATTAGAAAAGACAAACTTCAGGATGAGACAGCAATTTATTTAAGGCAAAAACAAACTATTAATAATAAACAAAAGATAAGCCAGTTTAGAGAGTAGCAAAATATAAACATAAAAAATGATACTATGTTAATAAAATAATAAACATTAATAAATTTTAATTATTACATATAAACATATAATAAATTTTTTCACCTTGAGATGTAGATGGGTTTTTGTTCAGCGGTTTCCATTGTACCGTAGAATAAACCAGAACGAGTTCGCATCAAAAAGCTAACGCTTTATTTTGGTAAGGTTACAAAAATAATGAAGAACGCCGGCGCGAGGGCGCTGGCTGCATTATGTTTACAAAGAATAAACAAATCAAACTTGATTAATTAATGAGAATATTTACATGAGTCTATGTAGGCTGTGACAATATGAAAACAGAATTGCTTCACGGCATACATGTTAGTAATTAATAACAAAAATTGTGGGTTCGAAACGGCAAGATGCCTAATTTTATTATATTTTTTTAATTCTCCAACGACTGTCTTATTTGTTCCTTGAAATAACATCAAAGTCTAATGACAAAATTAGTATTCTATTAGTAATGTATAAATGCCTCTACATCCATAGGCATATTTATTTTAGAATAAATTATATTCATCTACGCATCCCAGGTATCAAAGCTTGATAATAATATGTGCCATTCTGAGAATAATTGAAAGAATTTAGAAATAACGCTTAAGATCTTTGGTTTAAAAAGATTATGATAGTGTTTTATTGTTAAAAATAGTACAAACGTGAATTTGTATTTGGATCAGGTGGATACATTGAGAAAAAGGACATTTACTTCAATTTATCTACCTGAACAAAGTACAAATTCACTTTTGTACTATTTTTCACATTGATTGGCGTTCTCACGCCCTTCCGGCCTAAATACCCGTTTCATGGTTTTTCAGGATGCCCCAAAGACCAGCTTTTTTTGGTCGTTGAGCTACAGCTTGCACCAGGTTGACGAGGGCCAACAGCCCGAAACGCTTACGTGGTTAGCATTTCTTGACTAATCAAGAAAGGGTATTTGGCTAATTCTGGAATAATTAAAAATCAACGATTAGTTTATTATGATCTATAGTCTTATAGATGCCGCAAGCCATCAGCAACTTTTAGTTGAACGATCAGAAAATGCCTTTTTTCTCAAAATATTGTTACGTAGAAAGAAAAGCACATTCCAGAATGGAGAGAGAATGTTTTAGAACGTTAAAGAAAAATGTAGAAAATCGGAGAGCAACTGATTGGCCAATCAGTAGAGATTGCGCAATGCTCAGCGCTGGCGGCTTTCTGATTGGCTTAACCAACCGTGACCGTTCTGAAAAGATCTACTCCGGGATATATAGGGAGGAGAAACTTATGCCGAGAGAGAAGAAAAATGAGAAGTAAAGTAGAAGAACGAAGCTACGTGGCGGACTCCAAGCAAACGCTGCTGTCTCAAGAGGTCGGACTGCTGCTTACCGCCGACACCGGTGTACTTCCTGGAAGATTCTAGAAGGTTCTACGAACTCCTGTCTCCTGTTCTGCTCCTATTTTTCTTCACTGTTCTGCAGTTGGTGAGTTTGTAACGGCTGTTTTTTTATTGTTGTTTTACTTTTGCACTCTTCTGTAATTATTTTATCGATTAGGCTTAAATAAAGTCCAAAATATCCTTTGTACCCACGGAAGCTATTCTTTGTCAATCAACAATGCCACAATATTATATTGGTTAATTTTTTTTTATGATTAGCTCCTTTCATATATTTGATAGAGAAATTGAACGATATCTCGAATATGTAAGAACTCTTTGAAGCTCTATGGTATTTTCAAAAATAAAGAATATCTAAGACAAATCCCGTATCTTATTATCCTATTTTTATATTCGTTCTTGTACTACACTCTAGAACAATTAAATATTATTGAATGAGATTATTGAATATGAAACCAGAGATAGTGATAGAAACGAATGTTCCAGTAGAGTTCTTGTTATAGGAAAATAAAATATATCGAATATCTTTAGTACAATCCATCAAACGACATTAAATTTCTGAGACATCGCCAGCTTACGGAGCTGGCTTATATACCATCAGACCCTATTGTGGGAATGAGTAACAAGACTTTAACAAAAATAGAGACAGTTTGAAATGCACATGTTTAAGGTTTTGTTTTATTATCCTTAGTACAGTTGGTAGAGGCCATGATAATCATGGTGGGTAGAAGTTGGCGACTGCTTTAACTGTAAGTGCACCAAATGTCTACACGTGTGTAAAGCAGTTCGAATTTGCACTTACAAATGTGCCAGAGCCCCGTTTGCTTACTTTCACTCACTGGTGGGGTTGGACTTTTGCAAGAATTGGGGGCCATTGAAGCAATTTTTTTAATTAGAAAAAGGTGCCCAATGCGGGATTCGATCCCGGGTCGTAGCGGTCGAAAACCAAACGGTTTAACCAGCCTTCCACCGACCCCCTACATGTCTAAGGTTAATTTATAAATAAGGTTTTGTTCTTTAAATATATCAAGTGCTCAATGTGGGATTATCGATCCCGGCTCATGGTGGTAGAAAATAGATGGATGTTACTAGCAAGCCAATATCTCCCAGAAAACTTAATAAAGCTCGTTTATAAGCGACTGAAAAATAATTAATCATCAAATAAAAAACTTGAAAATATTTGTAACTCGCCGATATGGCAAGAGTTGTTTATTCAATAAAACGACGTCGGCCTTCATCCCGAGGCAATGAAGCTAACCAGTGTGGCGAATGCTACCATCTACAAGTACCATCTTGGTCTTGAGGTAGGTAACATCAGCCATAACATCGACCTGCCCACTCTGTGGGAAATAACTCTTGCAGTCCATCAGTAGCGGAGTCTTTCCCGCGGTGGGCGCCACCAATGAAGACTATATATTTATGTATATATGTATATTTATAAATTTTATATTTTATACACTTATTTATCTATTTATCCTTATATATTATTTATTCAAATACAGTAGAACCTCTCTGTAGAGAAAACCTAATTGCACAGCCAAAGTGTCCTTTAGGGAGAGGTATCCTCTTACCGGAGAGTTGCTAAATTGTAAAATTGGTAATTTTGCAAATGGAAACTGTCCTTTGTTGAGAGGTGTCCGCTATCGGGATTTCCGCTAAAGGGAGGTTCTACTGCATTTATTTATTTATATTCAACCTTATATAACCATATATGGAAGATGTAATAAAGACATTTCAATCTCAATCTCAATAAGACGGAAGAAGATAATGCGAACTGAATCTTCCCTTAGCGAGGGCTCTCAAACTAGAGAGTTACCTCGCCCTGACTAAATATAATTTAAAATTCATGGAAATTGAATTGATCCAGGCACCCTGGAATCAATTACTCTCTGTGTGGTGAGAGATCCTCCAAATATTGAAACATCTCAAATATTTTGTGCTGAATCTATTATTGAATCTATATCGGAGGTGACATGATAGATATTTCCTTTCACAGATATATATATTAATGGAATTCAAAGAATTTTTCTGAACATCCATATTAATTGAAATTTTAAAATTTTATAAACCTATGAATATAAATATTATATATATATGAATTTTCTATATATGTAAATAATATATTTATAAAGGTACACAGTACATATTGTATTTTAATATTTAAATAGAGCATATATTCTGTGCTTATAGAGATAGAAAAAGAATCAACAAAATCTATCGGAAAATCGATGTCTATTCGTAGAAATACTTCGATACCATTAAATATTTCGCTTACATTTCTTTCATCCTCTTATCATGTAAACTAGCTGAATTGAATCACAGGCTTTGTTCTGGGTATTGTCCAAGTACATTTCAGACACGTTTTATTAGGGAGGTACTTAATTAGTTAAATGATATTTAGTTTCTATAAACATCGTAACAATATTTATTAAATAAGACACATATAATGCAGCGAAGTATTTATTATTTTACACTAGTATTAATAGAGTATAGTTTTTATACGTTAATATCTTACTACTCTGTAAATACTTTCATTCCTTATCTTTTGTTTATTCTTCATAGTTTGTTCTTGTCTTAAATAAATTGCTGTCTCATCCTGAAGTTTGTCTTCCCTAATTTTCCACATGGTATTTTGGTGGAGATGCTGGGTAAGTTAGGAAAGACAAACTGAAGATCGCCGAGAAGAATTTGAAGCCATGGGTGCTGTGAACTACATTTTTAGAGACTGGCTCCAGGATTCCACCGCCGTGTCAAAGCCAAGACTTCCCTCCAAGATGACGATGTCCCTATAGACGATACGACGCAATGCCGCTCTTCACGCCTCAAGAAAAAGGACGCAAAGGTACTTGGGACATAGTTCCAAGACTTCGATGGAATCCTTGGCAGAAGCACATCAGATCCATGTCAGTATCTACAGTAATTGCAAGCTGTGGGTCACAGCTCTCATAGGGTAGAAGCTATGTAGCGAAGTATTTATTAATTTTACAAACATTTATTATTTCACATTAGTATTAACAGATTATCGTTTTTTATGTTTATATTTTACTACTCTGTAAACTTCCCTCATTCCTTATCTTTTGTTTATACTTTATAGTTCTTGTTCTTGCCCTAAATAAATTGCTGTCTCATCCTGAAGTTTGTCTTCCCTAATTTTCCACGTGGCAATATTATGATGCATTAGCGCGCCATCTGATATGAAAATTCGAAACTATTATAGACGCTTTGATTCTTTTTTAAAATTAAACAATTTCTACTGCCCTTACTGCAATGGAAAAATTGAAGGAAATGCCTGGATAAATTGGCGAAACCGCTGGGACGGTTCACCACTGATAAGCCAGGCCCTAACATTAATTTTTCCATTGCAGTAAGAGCAGTAGAAATTGTTTAATTTTAAAAAAGAATCAAAGCGTCTATAATAGTTTTGAATTTTAATGAGAGACATTATATTGGGGATCATTTTTAACGCTTTGCCAAATGCTCTATTTTTCCTGACGAGGACAAAATAATTTTTTTTCGAAACGTTGAGAAAATAAAACCTTTACTAGCCGAAGTGTCTTTTAATTAATAAATATGAATGCCTGCCAGGCTACCTCGAATACAATTAACAGCCATATCTATTGGCTTCTATTGGTAAAAGAAAAAGTGTTAAAATTTGCTTTCGATATACTAAAATTGCCATATGATCTGCGTTTTATAATTGTCCATTTTTGTACTCCTGTAGAAGGGCAGTAATACCCGAAAACTTGAGATCACAATAAAAATGAAAAGAATTTAATCTCCAGAAACCTGTTGCCTTATTCAATTAAGCTTATTAATATGTTTTAACATAAATCTTTCTAAATTATATTGAATCGGTAGTTAACAAAGAAGACAAGACTATGGCCAGAAAGTAATAAATTCTAACAAAAAACAAGACTTCTAGACGAGATAATTTCTGTTGAAAGAAGGAAATACTATTATAATTATACAAGTGGTTAATCTCTGTTGTAATTTATTTTGATTGTTGTTATCTGAGTTAATTTTAATCTCTGCCGACGTGTGAATAAACTGGAAGTCCTTGACGTGCGGCGAAAGCGGTGAGGTTTTCCCGGACGCAGACAACAAGATGCAGAGGCAGGGCTAGATGTTAGCACCGAGAGGATCGGAGACAGCCCACGGGACAGAGGGAGAGGCCATGACACAAACCTGGATGCCTAACACCGAGACAAGGAGAGAGAGCCAGAAGCGGCCTGCGTAGATGGATACACTGTATCACACTCCGAGCTGATACTGCTGTGTTTACCCCGGGCGGGGTCGCCTATAAAACCCTGGAAGGGGCCTCGTCGTCGGCTATCTCCTTTTACTCTGCATGTCTCCAGACCCACTCATTTGCTGTTTTAATTTTGACGTCATCATTTTGAGTTTAAATACAAATAAGGATGATACAGATTATATTAATAAATATATAACATATCATACGCGTCTATAATAGTTTCGAATTTTGATAACAGATGGCGCGTTAATGTATCATAATATTGAATATCATACAAAATATGGGGGGTGGTAGCAAATACGGGCAGTGTATATTTTGATAGAGGAGAATGATTTTAAACTATTGACTCTAAATTAAATAATTAAAAGATGATATAGTAACATTGTTCCTCGTATAATTAGGAAAAGGTTTTTTATAATAGGTCTTGTTAGATTCAAGTTAAGGTTAGGTTTCGGATAGGTCTTCGTTAAGTGAGAGTTGCGTGTACAAAATATTTTTTTGTCCTTTGTTTAATTTTACCTTTTATTCTATACATTGTTAATTGACGTTAAATAATTGAAGTTATTCTTTTAATTTAACTCCTGATGCAGATTAAGATTGAGGCCCACATGTGCAATTGCTACAATATCGGTCGATTCGCCACATTACCAATGCCACGACGCCCCAAAAGATATTTTTAAATTGAATCTCAAAGTTTGTTTCTATTTCAAAACGTTTTTATTCAAAGTTGGGAAATTCTTCTACCGTGGGAATCCCCCAACCTGGGCATTGTTGGAATCTTTCTCGGAATTTTTATAAAATTTGCGGGCGGTAGATAATCCACACGGCACTCTATCGCCTCTCTATTGGGCTGTATAAACGCCAAGTGCTGTGTTTGTCTCTCTCTACCTAAATTCAAAACTTATTTCTTTCTACAATCTGAAATCCAATCCCAATTCACCAGGCGTATATCTAAAAACTCATATGTCGATCTATTAATTTTATCACATCTATATATTTTTATAAGTGACGTATGTTTACTGTCTTTATGTATATATACGAGTTAAAGGTGGCCTCAAAACGCTTACAATTGTCACCAAAATATTTCGTTCTTAAAAAAAGTACTGAAAGTTCAATAGGCTACTCGTGTTTATAAAACTGGTTGCGTGATTTTAAAATAGGTTCTTTTTTTGAACACATTTCTGGGAAGGAGCTTAATTCAATTATGAAAGGTACATTTAATAATTCCATTGAATTCTAAAATATAGTTGACATTGATAAATGCATATAGGATTATAAATATAACTCTAGGTTTCAGAAATGGTTAATAAATGGTGCTTAGTTTTAACGTCAATTATGATAAAGAGGCGACCTTTTTTATAGATCAATCTTCTTCCGTAAAAATTTCTATCTATATTTTGTCCATAGGTTTTGCCTATCCACTCTAACAGCTAAACACCTCTTTGGAAGATTGCGAAGAATTCATTTGATCCCTTATGGATCTCATGGAATAAAGTCCATATTCCGAAGCAATTATTTTCAGCTGGACGCTTCTCAGATTGATAAATCTGGTGTTGTGGCTTTGTCAACGACCTGAGTCCGTTAGTTTGCAGAGACGGCCGATTGATAACGCTTAGGTTTAGCGCATATATATATTTTGACGATAGAGGCAACATTTATTTTTACAAATTCTATATTTAACTCAGGTACCGAGGTATATAGCGACATACGAATTAATCAATAACCTCTAAACTATTTATTCCTTATAACATCTCCAAACGAGATGGTAAACATTTGAAGAGAAAGAGAGTCAAGAAGTATCTTGAAACTTCGAGAGTTTACTTTTAATTCAAAGTCTTCCAAGTTTCGGAACAAACAGCTGTTCAAAAGTGGCTGTTGGATTAAATATAGGACGGACTCTCGATAAGGAAAAATTATTTCTCTGAGAAAGATTTCTCTCATCCTTTCTTTTTACCTCTTTCCCTTGAGTTATAATAAGTATGCAGTCAAATGATTCACAAATTTCTAAAGAATAACTTTGTTCGGAAAAGATACAAGAGGTTCCTATACGATAAAAAATATAACATTTTATATATCTTGTTTTGTCGATTCATCTTAAATATTTGTCCGCACAGTAGAGAGACAATGGCTGCTTCTAAATCCGCTCAAAAAACCCTTATCATTTCATTTATTAATTTTTAAATTCACTTAGGTTTTATATATTTTTATATAGTATTCTTCAATGAGGTGCATATATTTCGTTATCAAACACAAACCAATTTTTATATATTTAAACTCAAAATTGTTATGGAATAACAAATTTATCAACTTTTGTAATATTTGAGTGTTTAACTTAACGTTTACATATAAAAAAAGGTATTATCTTTGATGTTTGAATATATATCTCTATATTAATAAAATGGAAATTTCATAAGTGGTGTTCGCTAAAAACTTTCGTTACAATGCATCAATTTCAACCAAATTTTCAACATTTATGTAAAACGAGATGGAGCAGGTTTTGCTTAACATCAAAATATATTTCCTAACATTAACATGCGTAACTTCGCTGTTATCGATTAAATACAAAAAAAAATCAACAAAGTTAATTTTATTTATATATAAATACAAAATTAAATTTCAACAGAGTTAATTTTTTTACATATGATATAAAAAGCCAACAATGAAGAATGAATGTAAGATAAAAAACCAACAATAAAGAGTAAATGTAATATAAAAAGCCAACAATGAAGAATAAATGTAAGATAAAAAGCCAACAATGAAGAGTAAATATAATATAAAAAGCCAACAATGAAGAATAAATGTAAGATAAAAAGCCAACAATGAAGAGTAAATATTGTCGCATACCTCGAGATGTTTGCATAATAGTGTTTTGTTTTATATATTTTTACATTTTGTCTCTTTTGAAAGGATGATATATTTGCATGTCCGCGAGAAGCGCGATATATATATATATAGGTAGGAAAAGTAATAAAGTTAGAGTTTCTATTGTCATAGATCTTCTCATGTCTCGTGAATCTCGTTCTTCTAATATAGAATATCACAATATGGCGCAGCCGACAGGATCGACAATTGAAAGCCTCATCAGGGCGATGGCGGACCAGCAGCGCTTGATGAGGGACCAGCAACGCTTGATGATGAACATTCTTTTTGAAAATAAGAAAGAGGATTTCTATGAACAAGATGAAGAATACGATGAAGAAGAAGATGAAGAAGAAGTTGAGGAAAAGTCTGTTGAAGTTAAAGAAAATCAAAAAGCTTAAGTTGAAAAAAATTTAGTTGTAGAAACGGAAGAAAGTGAAAAAGCCGAAGTTGAGAAAAAATCCGTTGAAGCAGATGAAAGTGAAAAGGTTGAAATTGAAAAAAAGTCTGTTGAAGTTGAAGAAAGTCAAAAAGCTCAAGTTGAAAAAAATTCAGTTGTAGAAACGGAAGAAAGTGAAAAAGCCGAAGTTGAGAAAAAATCCGTTGAAGCAGATGAAAGTGAAAAGGTTGAAATTGAAAAAAAGTCTGTTGAAGTTGAAGAAAGTGAAAAAGCTCAAGTTGATAAAAAGTCAGTTCTAGAAACTGAAAGTTCAGAGCCTCTTACGAAAGAGGTAGATGTTATTGCTGATAGTGGAATGGAGCCTAAAGATTCTACAGAACCTTCTAGGGAGTCTGGTACTGGAGAAAAAGAACCAACTAAGGAGTCTGGTACTGGGGAACAAGGGCTTACTAGGGAGTCTGGTACTGGAGAAAAAGAACCTACTAAGGAGTCTGGTACTGGGGAACAAGGGCCTACTAGGGAGTCTGGTACTGGAGAAAAAGAACCTACTAAGGAGTCTGTTACTGGGGAACAAGGGCCTACTGAGGAGTCTGGTACTGGCGAAAAAGAACCTACTAAGGAGTCTGGTACTGGGGAACAAGGGCCTACTAAGGAGTCTGGTACTGGCGAAATAGAACCTACTAAGGAGTCTGGTACTGGCGAAAAAGAACCTACTAAGGAGTCTGGTACTGGCGAAAAGAAACCTACTAAGGAGTCTGGTACTGGCGAAAAAGAACCAAAGCCTGGTACCGGCGAAGAAGCACCTCCAAAGGAGTTGAGCCTCTCCACCACCTGGAATAACAAACACCATCACCAAAGACATGAAGTTATTGAAAAGAGCTTTGAGAGAGCTACCTTGTTACGATACTCTATTGGAAACTCTCAAAAAAGGAATTTATTCGTTTCAAACAAGCGGTGAAAAAAGAAATATGAAATTAGGAATATGTGATGCTATTATCTGCCATGGAATAGGTGATTTCGATAAATGCAATCACGCAAGATGTCGTTTGTTAATTTTAAAGGTATTAAAGAAATTAACACGCTGCCAAAAAGTTTGGATTTATGCTAAAGAATTCAGTCAGATGCAAAAAAAAACATGCTTGATAAATACGACATTGGAATGATGGAAATTTCAGAGATAGAAAGTGGATATTTGCGTAGAGGTAAAACAATCTTCTTTCTACCAGGATCTCTTGTAGATATATACGAGGAAGTTGTGAAAGCGAATTGGACAAAGAAAGGACTACGTGACATTGCCATGATTGGGGAGGATGTGTTATCCTTTACTTTAGAGGCCACGAGGTTCTATCGTTACCTGCAGCTACTTCGAACTCAGAAGTGGTATGTCAAAATAGGCAGACCAACTAGACCGAAGATGGAATTACTCGTAAATTGCCTGGAAGTGTATTACATCCAACCCTATGACGAGCCTGTTCTGGCATATCTTAAAGACATTCGTGTCGAGAGCTATGAAGGTTCAATGGGATTTTCAATCCATTTTGACTTCATTTCCAACCCGAATCTAGAGAACGAGACATTGACCAAATCGTACAAGATGAGATGCCTTGTCAAAGGCGGTGTGAGGGTAGGGCCAGAAATCACTGATGTAACCTCGACCCCCACAGGAGTGATGAGAGGTCATGGAGGGGGAGTCTGTCGCATACCTCGAGATGTTCGCATAATATTGTTTTGTTTTATATATTTTTACATTTTGTCTCTTTTGAAAGGATGATATATTTGCATGTCCGCGAGAAGCGCGATATATATATATAGGTAGGAAAAGTAATAAAGTTAGAGTTTCTATTGTCATAGATCTTCTCATGTCTCGTGAATCTCGTTCTTCTAATATAGAACATCACAAATATAATATAAAAAGCCAACAATGAAGAATGAATGTAAGATAAAAAGCCAACAATGAAGAGTAAATATGATATAAAAAGCCAACAATGAAGAATGAATGTAAGATAAAAAGCCAACAATGAAGAGTAAATATAATATAAAAAGCCAACAATGAAGAGTGAATGTAAGATAAAAAGCCAACAATGAAGAGTAAATGTAATATAAAAAGCCAACAATGAAGAATGAATGTAAGATAAAAAGCCAACAATGAAGAGTAAATATAATATAAAAAGCCAACAATGAAGAGTAAATCTCTCTATATATAAAAATGAATGTTTGTATGTTTGTCTGTTTGTATGTTTGTTTGTATGTCCGGTATACAAATCGCAGTAGTTCACTAATTCAAACCAAAATTTACATACATAGGTAAAAAAATACGGGGAAGACGATAGGCTATTAAAAGATATATATAAATCAATTTTTAAAACTATATATTTTTAGTCAGAAAATGATGATGACGATATTGCTGTATCATGTTTGATTATCAGATACAAAATTATATCGGGAAAAATTCCAAAAAGCAGAGACCACGGGTGAAACCAGTTCATTATTTTGTACGCAGGAACAAAATTCTAACAGAAAAACATTCATTCGAGCAGAAAACAAAAGCCAGATCATCTTTCTATAAAAATATCGCTTCTCAGACACAAAGTTTGGAGCGGGACGTTTCACAAGAGTGACATCCACGGCGCCAATTTATAATTGTAACGAATAGTATTTGAATAAAAACATTTAATCGGGTAAAACCCGGGCGTTGCCCGGGTCATTCGGCTATATTATATCAATATATAATGTAATGTTTATTATTATCATCATTATCAATAATATTCCTTAGGCAAACTTTCACTCGGATAAAACCCGGGCGAAGCCGGGTACACATTCGCTAGTATATTGATAAATTTCTTTATAAATTGAAAAATTATCTTTCCGACAATAATTCTATTCTATAAGATGTTTGCTTTATTAGAGCTCATCGTAGTAACTCCCAATAGTATGTCACGATTATATTTCTCAGAAATATATTCAAAGTGTATTGAATATTATATGAAATTATAACATAAAATATATCGCTAAATCGATAATAATGTTAGGAATTCACAATCAGATTGAAAATTTAGCTTCAACTTCTACCCGTGCGAGGTACGAACTTCATTGTTTTCAATCTTGCTACATCGTTAATCCATCTATTTCTTAACTAAATTATCGAAACCTTTTTATTATTATCTCTAGTACATATTGTACAGGCCATGATATTCATGGTGGGTAGAAGTTGGTGACTAATTTTACTGTAAGTTCATCACATGTCTATACATATGAAACGCAGTTCGACTTTGCACTTACAAAAATCGTATCTGTATCGCAACTTAAATATAGACACAATGTTTATATTGATGATAGAGAAAAATTAAAAGTTTTCGTTTACATCTTGTCATTTAGGTCGCATATATCGAACTGTCATCGTGCCAGTGTGATCATACAGCACTTACAGGAAGCTAACTACTCCATGTAGTTCAGTCGTTTTTTCAGATTGATTGACAGTTTACTTGAGACCTTTTATTTTGAGGACCCATTTAGTGGTGTGTCCGGAACTATCTATTGCATCTCGGCCTTTCTACCGACTTCAACCAGTTACCTAGATCCCTCCTGAGCTCACCAGACCTTCCCTGCCCGCGCGGTTTAGCCAAAATTCAGGACTCTTTAGAGATTTTCAGTTAGATGAGTAAATATTTTAAGGTAAAAATATCAGGCTTCTGGGTATAAGTTTATTAAAATAAAAACATTTCAATTCACAAAGCTCGAGCTCTCTACAGCAGAAAACACAATACAATAAATTGTCAATAAGACAATAATCACTATATAATCAAATACAGATGATGCTTATATATATAAAGTTATTTGAATGCCAATTTAACCTGGGCCTCCACTGCACGAGGTTTTCGTATTTGCTATTCAGAGGGGATTTCGTTATTTAGAGGTTATGGTGAAATTTCAGTGAATAGTTAATTAAAAAATTCTGGAAAGTGATTCTTCTGTTGATTCTATTGCTGTTTCTGGAAATGAAGGATATGATAAGTCTCTGTTGTTTATTTGGGATGTTGAAGTAATTGGTCTTTGGTTCTGATAAAGAGAAGGAATAGCCTGTTTCTCTTATATGTTGATATATTAATGATTTTCTGCCTTGATTCTCGATATTTCGTTTATTTAAACATATTATTATATTTAAATGTCTGCCAGTTTCATTTACTTATTTGGGTTTGAAATATTTTCATTCTATGGAGTATATGACATTCTTAATATTAGAAACCCCTCTAAACGGAAGAATCAGACATGTACACTTTGACATTGTTTTATCAATCTCGCCATAATAAATTCTCTTTCATATTCATCTGCGATGATTAATTCACCAGATGTTCATACCAATCATCACAGCGAAATCGGATGTGAACGCTTTCCTTTCAGTGTTGACTGCATCAGAGTTACATCTAGATTCACTAACCTTCAAAGAAGATATCTCGAGTCATCTTTCTTCCTTTAAAACCATCACACAATGTCACCTCGCAATCAATGGTCGGATTCACACCACATCACTCTTATCCTTGCCGTTGGTCGAGAAATTACACCAAAGCTGAAAAATTCTCTTCACTGTCTCAAACCCAGAATTGGTCTACACGACTTGCTTTCGTGTTGATACCGATTCATGCATCTCCTAGAGAATCTCAACAACCGCCGAAATGTTCTGCAAGCAGCCCGTATCACTCCTAGGAACGTTTTCGAAGACTCTCCTTTCGAAAGAACTCCTACTGAGTAATGCTGTAATATTTAAATCTCACAATGGTATCTTTGAAACCTACAACAAGATAACTACATAGGTATTGACACGTATCACTTGCACAGTCTCTCGAAAAATGTTCAAATGTATACCTGTTACGGGATCGAATATTTTCACTACTAGCCGTCCTATATCAGGGGTCGGCAAACTGCGGCTCGCGAGCTACATGCGACTCTTTGGATGTAAGATGCGGCTCTTTATATATAGTTCCATATACAAATATTATTTATGTGAGTTATTGTGATTTCACCGCCACTCTGTGTTGTGACGACAGTTCTATAGAGGTAGTCGCTCACCTCTATTCTTGGTCGGCGGGGTTGAAGGTTCAAAGTTAAGGTGTCGCTGCTTGTACCACTTTTAAAATATACGACGAAAACAGGAGGGAAAATTATATTTATTATCAATTAAGTAAATAGTAAAGGATTATTTAATGAATTATATATTTAAATGTATTTACACTAAAATAATCGGGGATCAGGGCAAATCCTCCCGTTCGAAAGTTGTTTACAAGTTCTTCTGTTTTTGTTTTCCTCATTTCAGCCGCTGCATCCCCGTAGCTCCCACCGTCGGCCCCCCACACAAATATTGTGGCTCTTTAAAAATTGAAATTTTATAAATTATAATTTTTGACTCTTCCGACTCAAAAGTTTGCCGACCCTTGCCCTATACGATAGACCACACAATATCCTATTCGAACCTTCAAATTCAATTCAAAATGGACCATGAGTTTCCGTTGGGGTCGAAAAACGGAAGAACTGATGCCATCTCCAAGTATCGACACTAGTCCAACAAAACATCAGTATTCAATGCAAATCTAATTACTATTTTATTGCTGTTAGATGTTTATCCCAGTATCATAATGATAAACCCGCCTCACAAGATAACTTACAATTGGGCACATGAAATTCCATCAGAAAATCGATCAATAAAATTATCTATTAAAGTGAAGAAAGCCGACCACCCTGAGGACAATACTTAGTAATTGGCTTGAAAGTTGTTATTGCATCGTAATTTCTACTGTGAAAGGGCTTTCATGCCCAAAAGCTAGAAATCTATATTGAAAATTTCCAAAAAAGAAACTTATCCTTAAAAGCCTGGTTGTTTCACCTCAAAGTTGTTATATTTTAATTCCTCGAATATATATGTGAGTGTAAAATTTTGTTAATTTTACTGGTATATTATTAATATATATTTTTTGGTAATCTTTTGTCACAATGCATTCTCAGAAAGCCTCCGAGATAGCTATTGTAACTAGAGCTGACAATTTATTTTGCTCATGCTTTTATCTATTAGCTTGAGGCATTGTGAAGACCATAATACAGTGAAAAACCACATAACAAATAATCTATAAACTCAAAATTGTTTTTATTTATTTACTTTAACTTGTATATAATTATGAAAAATGTTGTAATGGTTCTATCATTTCTCTTTTCGAAAAACTTCTCTCTTCATTTATTTATTTTCTACCCAGCATATGACTCGTAACTGCCTTAGCTCCGCTGGAGGTTTTTATATTTCAATTTTTATCTAATTATGTATTAAATATTAAAAACAAAAACCTTTTATGTTTAACTGTTTAAGTCGTAAAAAATGACTCTCTCTAATATACATTCGAATTGTATTAACTTTTTTTTGTTTGGTTGCTATTGGTTTACAATCATAACGTTGCAGTATCATAAAAACTGTCTTAAATAATAATCAATAAAATAAATAAATGAATGAATTTAATGAATGAATCTTCAATTCTAAATTGAGATGAAAAATTGGCCATCTGCATAAAATAATATGTTTAAATGAAATACTAATTTCGAAACCTACACATACAGTTTCCAAAATTTCAATTAATTAATATTGTTATGGTGTAATTAAAATAAAATGGGTAACGAAAAAGAGCGATAAACATTACAATTAATTCCAAATTGAAATTTGAAATAGAATATTTGCTACACTATACTTTTTTTTACTTAGGTTTTCAAATCTTTAGCTAAAATCGTTCAGCCATTTTTAAATCAACCCAGGAGAAACATACATAAATACCCAAATGTTCAATATAAATAACATATATATCAAATAAGGAACATAAAATCTGTTAAAGTACCCAGATCTACAATCTTATAATATTGTATTATCTATATCTAATTAGGATAATTGAATTGTAATTACCTATAATCTTGTAACACTCTCAATTATATAAAATGAAAGGATTTAAGCACGAATGTTTCTTTTATATAAAAAACAAACTTCTACTGTCCTTACTGCGATGGAAAAATATATTGGGAGGGCTTGGCTCATCAGTAGTGATCCCTCCTAGCGGTATCGCCAATTTAATTCACCAGACCGCTTCTTAGAGCTCTAATATTGCATTGGACGGTTCTGCTTATATATACAGCACTGGAAGGTAGAATCTCAGAAATGGTTTTCAAGAAAACTATGGAAATAAGCTTATAGGACAGTAGAATTAAATATAATTATGTTAATTTAATAGAGTGATTAACTTGAAATTAATTATGAGAATAATTTTTTAAAAAGAGCTAAATATATATTGGAACACACATGGAAATTGAATAGCCACAAATAAAGAGTAAGCTTTGATAACAATGGGTTTGTTATATTGGTTCAGTCTCTTGGCAAGGTTTTCTACTTTTGTTATTGTTGCATTCACTATATAGTTAGTTTCAAGTTAATCATTCTATTAAATTTTCATAATTTCTAGTAATTTGACAGAATGGATAGATTGTAGACAGAGCTACTTTAATAGATTTTATATTCCTTGCTTGTTTCTTTATTGGCGACATAAGTAATTTAAGACTCTCATGGTAACTTTATATATTTTGGCTGATTTAAAATTATATACTCTAGCATCCCAACTAATAATATTAATTTATTTTTCATATGAAAAGGTTTAATCATCACTCTAGCTAAGTCAATACAATGAGGTATTTATATAGTATAATAAACGCATACTTATTTTGCTTACATCCGTTGTTGTTAATTGTGCTTGATTGAGTACCTAAACAGGATTTATATTTTAGGCGTGTTCCTATTATTAATATAATATTATATATTCCTTCATTTTATACTGTTGTTGTTGCTTATTCCTCAAGTCATTTAAACGATCTCCATTAGATTCCATTGTCTCAGCTTTTCTATTATAGTCCGTGAGATTTACCCACTAGACCACTAGATTGTAATTATTATAAGCTTTAAAAAACCATTCTACATTATCTTCTACGATTGAGTAATTGTCACACGAATATATTGTTTTACCAAAAGTTATTTGCATTTAAATATGTAATTATTACTCTGAATACTAGTAGTTTTAATGATAGTTGATCTTTAATGTATTTTTTTACAGTAGAACCTTCCAGTAAAGGACACCTAATTGCAGAGCCAAAGTGGTCTTTAGAGAGAGGTGTCCTCTTACCGGAGAGTTACTAAATAGTAAAAATGGTAATTAGGCAATTGAAAACTGTCCTTTGTAGAGAGAGGTGTCCACATATTATTTAATAATTTGTGCGTCTCCAAAATATGAACCTATTTAATTTTAGATCTATCTCTTATTAAATTTGAATATTCTATAATTTATATCAAATGTACTTAGCTCTTTATATTTGAATACCATATTTATTACATTGTGATTGCTCTGATAGAGATGCATGGATACATCTGAGGCTCTTCATTGGACATGACAACCATATTTATTTATTCAATGTTTCGGGTATTATATAGAAGAGTAAAACGAATTTTCAATGAGATTATTGTTTATATAAATATGATGAAGGATGTTAATGTCCCAATGTCCCCGCCTAGCGACACACTTGTAAACAAAACAGAGTATTAATCTAAAACCTTTACTTCAACTAAATGTAAACAATGGCTAATTATAGGGGGAGGGACTCGTTGATGTGAAATATATATAATTACCTGAGGTGGATCAAAGCTAAAGACAAAAATGATTGATATTCCATCATGTTGGAAATTGAAGAATAAATACTCAAACAAATATTCTCCGCAAAAGGTTCATTTTCTAATATATTATAATTTCAAGCTTTCGAGTTTAACAAAACTTCTACAATAATTTCATCCAAATATATATATTTCTATTGAAATTTATATATGTTATAATATTTGTAAATATATAAATAAAATGACCTGTGTGGGTGTACAAGGAAAGAAGGAAGATAGCCGGGTTAACAAACAACCCCCTGGGTGAACAAGTATCAAAGCTTCATTCTCCCCTAGGGGGTTTATCTTACTTAAATCGGTTTAAAAGCGGCTGGATGTGATAATCAAGGGGCAGTTCTCACCGAGGTGGACTCGACGCCAGTTGTTCTAGGGGTTGTCCTCGGACCTTCTCTCTTTCCTCCCCGATCTATTTCCTCACGAGACCTCTGGATCCTGTGTGTCCTTACCACCCATCACTCTACCACCACGACTGCTTCTAACCAACATACTACACTACAGTTATCCAACAGCATAAAATACATTACAACATATATATATATATATATATATATATATTATATTTAAATTTTAAAAAGATATTTGATTTTCTGCTTGTATTTATGATCATCTTGGGGTTTATGCTATGGAGTTATTTGTTGGTTCTTTTTATTACTAAATGGTATTGGTGATGCAGTCGTGGCTAAAATCTAGAAAGTAAAATAATTAAAATAGTAAAGATTAGAAATTGCTTTAATTGACCTAAGAAATATAAAATAATAATTGGATAAAAGTATTGCCTGGCTTAAGGCGTAAGAATAAAAAAAGAAAAGCTTATTTACATAATGTACAAAAGTTTTGAGCCGACCAACGGGGATAAAACAACAATGAGTTTTTATAAGGAAAGCACGACCTCTGGCGGTCGATTTAAACAGAGTATTTATATCTATGAAATATATATTTTTTTAAATAAAATAATACTTTAATATAACATAATTTTAAATAAAATATTTTAATATAACATATATATATATATATTGTAGATGGATTTTTTTACCGGGAGGATATTGATTTAAAAAGACAAAGATAGCCTCTCCCGTCAAATGGCGTCTAGTTATGACATTTAATTTGACGAAAGAGGCGACCTTTGTCTTATATATGGAAGAAATGCCTCTAGAAGAGTTCTTAAACTCGAAAGCTTGATAATTATAATAAATTTTGGAAAAATCCTTTTGCGGAGTAGTTAATCAAGTATTTAAGATGATTAATATTTAGAGAATTGATAAAATAAATATTCATATATATGTAGTATATTTCAAATTGTTATATAATAACACTGTTGGTATAGTTCACATATCTTCTGATTAGTTAGGGTCAATAGTTTAAGATCATACCTTCCTATTAAAATGTACACTGCTTCTATTTGCTACCACCTCCATATTTTCTATGATATGCTAATTCTTTATTAATATAACCTGTATAATCCGTATTTGTATCTAAACTCAAAATGATGACGTCAAAATGAAAACAGCAAAAGAGTAGGTTGGGGAAAGCTACGAGGCAAAGCCAAAAGACATGACACGCCCAGAGAAGGACCCCCTCCCGGGGCTTTTTATAGGCGACCGCGCCCCGGGGTAAACAGAACAGTGTCAGCTCGGAGAGTTATATAGTGTGTCCATCTACGCAGGCCGCTTCTGGCTCTCTCTCCTTGTCTCGGTGTTAGGCATCCAGGTTTGTGTCATGGCCTCCACCTCTGTCCCATGGGCTATCTCCGACCCGCTCGGTGCTAACATCTAGCCCTGCTTCTGTTTCTTGCTGTCCCCGTGTGGGAAGTATCTGGCCTCGTCTACGACTGGCAGTTTATTCACACGTTGGTTTACTCGGGGTTACAACAGTAGACTCATTTATGACGACAGGATCATTTACAATATGACATATACTTGCTAATGAAACATAATATATATATTCTTTATAAAACAATAACGTACCATATATATAGGAAATAAAAACATTAAGACACGAATGTTTATTTTACACATAAAAAAACTTCTACTGTTCTCACTGTGAGGAAATATTCTTATAGATGGCGCGATATTGTTTTAAATTAATTTATGCGCAACTGCTTCTTTTTTTCATTATTTGCGGAAGATCATTGCTCGATGCAAATATTTATATGTAATTCTACTGTCCTAAAAACTTATGTAGATAATTTTCTTGAAATCCATTTCTGAGATTCAACCCTTCAGTGTAGCATATATGAACATAATCGTCCAATACAATATTAGAGCAAGAAAGCAGCGGTTTGGTAGATTAAATTGGTGAAATCTCTAGGAGGATTCATCACTGATGAGCGAAATTGTTACATCACACGGAAGATTCCAGAAAAAATACATAACAGAGGTCTATCAGAAACACCAAAATGTTCCTGCGGAGAAACTGAACAAACTGCTCTTCACCTTATCTACGACTGTCCGAACTTTACAGAAGTGAGACATCGATTGTTCCCTGATCTAAATGATTTATTTCTCTTACAAAAGTCACTTTGTCTATATAATTTTATGAATTCTGTCGATTAATACATGTAAATTTGAAGAAGTAATAAAAGTTAACGGCGACGTTAACGCCGTAAACCTTTATTCCTTCTTCAAGATGATGTCTGACGATTCCATCTCTTGTAACATGTAAATTTGTAAATACTTAATTCTAAGTTCTAATTTGATTTTCGTTTTTTTTTTGTTTCCTCCATAATAGGCGCAAATATATCAATATATCGCACCTTGTTGATGGATATATAAATGTAAGTAAATATATTTTAAAAAAATATATGATAATAATAAATAAATATTTATATTAAACTATTTTACTTTTTGTTGTAACTCTAAGGATGTTCGAGAGAAAAATATAAATGTTTAGATTTCTTTCTATTTTTATGACATAAACAAATGCTCTAGAAACCAAGTGTCAACTCCCAACGGGGTACGAGTTGAAAAATCAGTCACAAACATATTATTAAAATAGGTATATAGTTATCATTGATATCATAATGTGTTGAATTCTAATAAAATTATATAATGAAACATATTTATATAGTCAATAATTAAAAACAAACATAATTTCCTTTTCACTTCACACATAAACCATTAAATAAATATAAGAGAAAAAAGAAAAAAATATCTTTTGTAAATAAACAGAGATTTCTTAGTTTCTAACAGATTTTTCCTTTTATCACCACGTAGAAAACTAATTGAAGTAAGAGAGAAAGATAAAAATAACACGATAAAAATTTTTGAGCTGAAATTTATCTCTACGAGAATAAATCTATCTCCTCCCAGCTATTTCTTTATTAAAGCTCCGAGTGCTGGGGAGATACCATTGTGTGAATGAGAAATGGGGCCATAAAGCCATTACCAGAGGAAATTCTAGGCATAAGATTAGAGGAGCACAATAATTGATTAAAATAATTGGTAATCAATGATCAAATTAAAATTGTGGTCTTTTTTTTTAACTCCATTCCAGTTATCAAAATTCTAATCTCTTTATTGGCCCATCATGGTTGACATTTGCTCACTTTTTATGGACTTTAATAAACGTCATTTGACTTATCAGCTGACATTTTTTTTTTATTTCTGAGAACGCTAGCGTTTTTAAATAAAATAAATATTTTATAGAAGTTTATATATGATTTACGACGAATATTTATAAGGAAAAGGTAATTTAATTTAGATTAAATCCTTTTTTTTTCAAAATTAAAATTCCTAAACACATTTTCTAATTTTGAATTTGAAATGTACAAACATAAAAAAGTATATATTTAATAATTAATAATTTACTGATTTAAAATGAATAAACTCTCTCTCTTTCTGACTTCAGGACAGAATATGACATCATACCAGACGATCCTCAATGGGATTCGTCTGATGAAAATAATATTTAAGTTTAATTAAAAAAAAATATATATATATATAGAAGCAATGGGCGCCTCTCCCGTCAAAATAAACGTCAAAAACTGACGCCATCTATTGACCGTCGCCGCAACTAGCGGCCTCGGGTCGGTGACAAAGCCACAACACCAGCTTTGGCAAACTGAGAAGCGTCCACCTAGAGACCATGGTTTCGGGCTAATGGCCCTCGTCAGTTTTCCATCTATATATATATATATTAACCCTATATCATTTTATATTTATGATTAATAAATATGTTTAAATCTCAATCTCTATCTCTCTTTGCTTTACTTATAATAAACTTAAACTTTACTTATTCATTTTATTTCAATTTTTAAATCGATATGTTCCCCTAGAAACAATGACATAAATGTATGTTTCTACAGTTGTCTATATACATATTTACGATACTTTTAGGCCGTGAAGAATAGTCATAAAATATTAACAAGGAGAAAGAAATAAAAAAGGAAACATTATCATCAAATATTTATTTAAAAAAAGGTTATTTATCATTATTATGTGAGTAATTACCTTGAAATAATTTGAATATTAAAATAAATAATATACCTGAATTTTATTATTCCTTTTACAAATTTATCATTATTTTCAAAAGAAAAGAAGAAAACCCTAAGATACTTTTATAAGTAATAGAATTTGATGATTAATTAATAATATATATATATAAATACAGTAATTTCTCTAATGTTGCATCGTCTGCTTTGATCAGAAAGAAGATCTGCCCCCACACCCCACTTCTGCTCACCCCCGATGGTTAAGGCAACTTCACGCGTCTTATTGTTCATACAAGTTATTTCTACAGTACACTTTTATTTTTGGTCTTTGGGGTATCCTGAAAAACTATGAAACAGGTATTTATGTAGGAAGTGCTTGAGAATAACAAATAATATGAAAATAGTATAAAATGATAGTATATTTGTATAAGGTTGTAACGTTCTATTTAGAAATAAGGGATAGACACAAAACTTTGTGTTTTAATATTTAATTTAATTATACAACAAGGTTAATCATAATATATAAACAAAACATAACTTATGAAAAATTAGAGAAAGAAATAAAGTACAGTGTTGGCCGACTGCCTAACTATGAAGAAAATTCAAAGAAAATTTAAATATTTTACATAAATAAATACAAAGCATGATACGCCGGTGATTAACAAAAGAACATCTATATACAGGGTGATCCAAAAGTCCCGCACAACTTTAAAAATTAATAACTCCGCGAATATTTGCGCTAGAGCAATGCGGTAAACACCATTGTGTTCAGGATGCAATGGGATTTTTTATGGCAAATAATGAAAAATTCGAAATTGATTTTAGTTACAATTTTATTCGCCAGATGGCGCTCTACCAGAATCAGAGATTCAGCGGCCAAATTGTTTGATAAATTGAAAAATATAACTGATCGACACGTATTTTTCCTTTTTGAATACCAGGAAAGAACCCTAATAATATAAAATAACAAATTAATAAAACACCACTTCGCCAAAAGTATGAAGAATTGGTTAACGATTTTCAAATACAATCAGAGATATGTAAAATAGGTAAATGCAAATTAAACATGTAGCAAAAAGAAAATTGATATTTTAGATACGGTTTGTTTCCGAAGATAATAAATTTCTAATATTTTTAATTCAACTCTCACTCAGTATCGATTATATTTATTTTAATTCATTTGAAAAATATGTATCTATCTCTGATCATTTATTTTACTCTGGAATGCCATTGTTGTTGTCGTGTCCAATAAAGAGGCTTGGATGTATCCATGCATCTCCATCACAGCAGCAGCAATGTCCACTATCTTGGGTGTGTAAAGCTGCTGCTCTGGGTCTATGTCAATTTTCTGCAAGGCTGCGGCCATTGCTGGCTATGAGAATATGTGGGTAGGTGTAAGTTCCACACCAGGACAATTGTTGCATGCCCTATAGGTTCTTGTGCCATCTGGATGTATTGTCATTCCTTTATAGTGTTTTGTTCTAAGTCTTGTTATAGTTTTTGTTATTTTTCTCTCAGAGTTTATTTCGCATTTTGATCTTTTCTTTTTTTTTGTTTAATTATCTTGTATTTTGACAAAGAATCAGCGTCAAATAATGACATTTGTTCTTTCCTTTGGCTCAACTTTCTGGCTTCCTTTGCCAATTCAAATGCCATTTCATTACCCCCGATCCCAGCATGGGTAGGGATCCAATGTAGAAAGCAGTTATTCTCCAATGGTTCCAGTTGGGTAAGTAACGAGTGTATTTTCTGTGTGATTTTAGTATTGTCCTTCTGAATTGCTTCTAGAGCGGATATGGAGTCGCTGTATATTAAAATTCCTTCTGCTTGATGCAGGGATGGTTGGTTAAGGCATGCATCAAGGGCTTTCCAGATAGCTGTCAGTTCACAAGTGAAGTTTGACGAAATCTGTCCTGCTCTTTCTTTGATTTTGATGTTTGTTCCATCTTGCAGTATTATGTTAATTCCGGCCTCTCCATTACTCAGGGTAAGGTCTGAAGATCCATATTTATATGCTGTTAAAGGGCGTGGCCTAGCATTTTTAATCAAGAATTTGTACTATGAGGACATAGCCATTAATATTCCAAACACATTAGACCTCGAAGCCCAAGGTATCAAAGTCTACCTCAATCAAAACAAAGCCATCAACATATACAATATGTATCACCCTCCAAACAATACATTTATTGACGATGGAACAATGGCTCAATTTCTTACAGACAACACTATTATTGTAGGTGACCTTAATGGCAAACATCAACTATGGGGATGTTCTACGTCAAACCCAAGAGTCAAAATACTATCAAACATTTGACGACAATGCCTTCTCATGTGCTTAAATGATGGGAATCCTACCCATCATTCCTACAAGCTATAATACTGCACAAGCCCTTGATATGTTTTTACTATCCTGACATTTTCCACAAATGCAAATAGCAAATATTAAAAAGTTTTGGAAGTGATCATTTTCCTAATTTGATAGAAATTAGCACCAAGACCAAAACTAGCTCAATTAAGAAAAATTTTGGAACTTCAAAAAGGCTAATATGATATCTTTCGAAAACACAATTATTAAAGCAGCCAAAGTTTCAATACCAAGAGGTAATATTAAGAAATGGATTTCAAATTATACACACCAGGTAAAAAATATTCAAACACTTATAACTAAAAGAAATGAACTACAAAAAAGTGCACCCAAAACCAAACAAATTGTAGAACTGAACTGAACATTGTGATTGCAAAAATAAAAAGATTATACGTAAATGTGAAAAGGGAAAAATGGAAACAAACCTGTGAAAACCTGAACCCAAGAAACCCAAATAAAAAAATTGGAATTTGGCAAAACAAATTGACAGAGTCCAGCCACAAACTGAAAACGCAAATATGATTAAGAATACAGATGGTACACCAGCAACTAATGACAAAATTGCTGCCAATCCTTTAGGTAATTCATATCAAATAAGTAGTAAAATCAAAGTTGAAAAAAGGCCCGAAAGATTATTCATGACTGTAAAAATGTCACCAGCACTCATAATATTTTCCATGAAAAAAATATGAAAGAGCTAGCTTATGCATTAGAAAACACTGACCTAAACAAGACTCCTGGGCCAGATGGAATCCATGGCCGAATGATATCAAACTTGGGCAAAATTGGCAAAGAAAGACTTCTTAATATTTTCAATAACTCCTGTAAAACTGGAAAATTGCCTCAAGACTGTAAAAATGCAACAATAATTCCCATTAAAAAACTTCACAAATCTGCTGATGGCCCAAAAAACTACCGACCTATCTCCCTCACAAATATTTGCTGCAAATTAATGGAAAAAATTATACTCACCTACCACCCCGACACAAGAAATCTCTGACCAGAAGAACAATATGGATTTAGGAAAGGACATGGGACAATAGACCAACTCTTATTTTTCACACAAAAGGTAAAAGATGCACAAAACAAAAAACCAACTAGCCACACCATAGCTGCTTTTCAGACCTTACACAAGCTTTTGATAAGGTATGGAAAACAAGTTAATAACAAAATTATACAAACATTTCAAAATTGATGGAAAAGCTATAACTTGGATAAATGATTCCCTTAAAAATATATACATCAGGGTCAAATATAATGGCACTCTATCTAAAACCTTCAAATTGTACCAAGGATTACCACAAGGATCAGTCCTTAGCCCAAATCTTTTCACCCTATTTATTGCAGGCATAGAAGAAAAAATTTCACATAAAACCAATATTGGACTTTTCGCTGATGACATTATTCTATGGAGCAGCGACACTAACTGGAAAAAAGCTGAAAGGGATTTGAACAAGACTCTTCTCCACCTAGAAAATTTTTCTTATAAACATAAATTAGAATTTAACCCCCTAAAATCTGAAACCTGTCTTTTTACTACCGATAAGAAACTATACAAAATAAGACCAAATATTATTCTGAAAGAACAACAATTGCAATATAATAAACATCCTAAATATCTCGGCTACACCCTGGATCCAGAAATTAACTCCAGTAAACATATTGAAGGAGTTGTTAGAAAAGGAAGAGACCGACTAAAAATCATGAAATATATTTCAGGAAGAGTGGGGAGCTGAAGCAACAACACTAAAATTAACTTACACAACTCTAATGAGACCTATCTTGGAATATGGATATCAAATCTATGGTACAGCATCTGAAACAAATCTAAAAACAATGGAAAGGATACAACTAAATGCAAATAGAATTATTACAGGACTTCGAAATACCTGCCCTGATAATATTGTACTTTACGAGGCAGACATTATGCTCTTAAAGGATAGAATAAGCTACAATCTGCCAAAATATATAAACAAAATCAAGAGTTATGAAAACAAACACAGAACTTTCAATTACATACTTAATTGGGAACCCAATATAAGACTCAAAAAAGAAGGCCCTCTCCACCTGGCCAAAAGAAATGGATTTTTAAAATATAAAGTAGGAAAAAATTATTTAGCAGAAAAAGTTTCTCCATGCGAACCAATAACAAAATGTTATTTTTAATGCCACTTCAAATGAACCCACCAACAAACAATACCAAAATCCAGAATACTTAAAACAATTATCATTAGAAATAATCAATAACATTCCTAAAAATACAATAACTATTTATACCGATGGTAGCAGAGACGAGCTAGGACACACTGGCAGTGGCTGTCTCACCAAAAAAACAAATGGCATTGAGAAAATGAACAGAAGAAACCCAGATTTTTGCTCAGTCTAAGATCAGAACTTATAGCCATCTATGAAGCCTTAAAATCCATCAGAAATACTAATAATCAAGATATCTGGATTCTTACTGATAGTAGAAGTGCCATACAACACTTGAGTCACACAGGGGAACTTAGAGACAAAGTAAGCAGGAACATAATTGGCTATCTCCAAAAACTCTCAAAAACCTCAAAAATTCACCTTCAATGGATACCCTCACATGTTGGAATTGAAGGCAAAGAAGCTGCTGATGTGCTAGCGAAAAAAGGCACAAAAGAACCCTTGCCACAGAAAAATAAACTTACTAAAAAAAAATAGAAACAGTAGCTAAAACAAAAATAAACAAGAACTGGAGGATCCCACCTAAGCACAGTTGGTACACCCTAGAAGCAGATGGCCACCCAGACCTTTCGGTCCACAAGCCGGCATGCGAAGCATGCCCTTCGCTGTTATTCTGTTCAACTCATAAGCCAAGTAACGGTATCCAAGCTAGTGCTTGGACATTGTACCTGGAAACACCACCTCCCAGACAACGTGTCTGGAAGGATTTCTATACCGGTGGCCTTTAATCACAGCAAAATAGGAAACTATCTACTGTGTCCAGCAGGGACCGCGGGGAGGCAACCCCCGGTCGACTCTGTTTACTCACAGCTGAGGAAAAGCTCAGCTGCCACGTCGTGGGCTTTCTCAAGAAGCTTGCTGTGATTTCTCAGCAGCTTAATCTCGATTGCGCCCCTCGCCCTCCTTCTCTCTTCCTGCACACCCACTACCCTTGGACAATCCAAGACGTAGTGGCGTGCATTCACATCCCTTTCTCCATAGACGCAATCAGGGTTTCTCTTAATTTTAAATCTGTGGAGACTTGGGGAAGAGCCTATGTCCCGAACTACCCTAATGAGTTTGTGGGACATTACCTTACAGAGGTACTTGGGTGTTGTTACCCCATTGAATACCTCTCTCCTCTTCACACTGTTCCTCCATCTGTCCAACCATAAGTCCTGGACGTGCCCCCTGATCCTCCTATAAACTTCTTTCTTGGTCACTGGGGTCCTCAGTGATCTACCTCTAAAGCATCCTGCCTCAGCGATCCTGTCTGCGAACTCATTACCTTCAATGAGGCTGTGTCTCCTAAACCAAGGGAGCTCCGGAGCCCGCGTCATCATCTCCAACTCCTGGATTATTTGATGCGCGAGTTGCTCTTTCTCCAGATTGATGGCGACGAGGGCCGACATACAATCTGAATAGAGGCAGTCCGGGCTGAAGTTCTTCTCGGCACACACTCTGAGGGCTACCCTGATCGCAACCAGCTCGGCTGAAAAGACCAATTCGTCCACTCTGAGTGTTAGACTTTCTTGGAAGATCAGCTCTCCATTAGTGAATATCACTACCCTAGCTCCAGTATTGGTTCCAGACTTACTACCATCAGTGAAAACTTCCGTGCCAATCCCTGTCGGCCCTCCAGGACTCCAATTCCACTTTGGCAACCACTGCGGAGGCTTCCTTGGGTCCCTCTTCGATTCCAGGGCCCACGCTTCAAGTCCCAGGGCATCTTCCCTGTTCTCCCAAATCTTTTGTCTGATGGTCTCCTCCTCTAGTTTGAATCCCAGGGGAAAAGGCCTCACTGCTGGTAGTGCGATATCCCCCTGTGATTCTGAGTGCCGCTGTCCTCTGCACTCTCTCAAGAGTTGTTGCCACCTTCTGATCCCTGTTTCGGCGCCACCAAGCCCCGGAAGCATATAGCAAGATTGGCTCGACACAGGAGAGGCAGAGGTTCCTAAAAATAGTACCCTCCTTCTCCCCCCCCCCCCTGTTGAGAGCCAACCAGGACAGGCCTGCACAACGCCTCCCTGCCTCTCGCCACCATCTCCTCCGCCTGGTATTGCCAACCCATCTTGTCATCAATGACCACCCCCAGGATGGTCATCCTATTGACCAACGCTACCCTCCGTCCTTCCATCCGGATAGCCGGCTTGTGTTCCCATTTGATCCTTCTCCTTTTAGTTCTTATGTCTCTAGGCTTAAAGCTGAGGGCTTTAGTTTTGGAGACATTGAACTTAAGGACAGAGTCATAGGCCCAGATCGAGAGAATTTGGAGAGAGGTTTCAACACACTTCTCAGCCTTCGCTCTCGAAGCAGTCTCAATGATGAGGAACTGGTCGTCAGCATAGAGAACCAGCCTGGCTCCATCAGGGAGCTCCTCCTGAAAAACGGTGTTTACCAGGATATTCCACAGAATAGGTCCGCAGCAAGAGCCCTGGGGGCAACCCCTAGCACAGTTTCTTTCCAACTTCCGCCCACCAAAACTGAGGCTAATCCGTCTATCCCTCAGGAAGTCACGAACCAAGCAGCACAAATTATCAGGACCACCCATGTCCATCAAATTTCTCATCAGCTTGGTCCAGCTCATGGAGTTGAACACGCCATCAATGTCCAGGGCCCCGAAAAGAACCCAAGCACCCTTATTTAAGCCCATCTCAACCCCCTCTAACACCTCGTTCAGAGCTGTGGTTGTGGACTTCCCTTCCCTAAAACCATGTTGGAAAGAGGAAAAGAGCTCATTACTCTCTAGCCAGTGCCTCAGTAAAGAAAGCGGACGATAATCATTAGGAGAATTACCCTTTCTACCAGACTTTTCGAGAAGCACTACTCGGGCAACCTTCCATGCCTCAGGAAATGTACCAGTGTCCAGGCACCTATTGAATAACCTGGAAAGAAGCGATGGGTGCATCCTTACCAGGGCTTTCACGACCGTGTTATCGATCCCTTCGGGACCAGGAGATTTCCTTTTCCCGAACTTGAAAGCCGTCAGTTTCACCTCATTCTCAGAAAAGGGCGGATCCACCAAACCAAAAGTGGTCAGAGAGATCTCGTCCTCTGGTTCCTCGTTTCCGAAGTGCCGATCCAAGTTGTTTTTATTTTGTCTTCTGCTTTCGAGCGAGTAGGTCTAGAACACATTCTCTCTGGATTTTCTCATTGATGGTGGATGAAACAGCACCAGTGATTATTTTGGCTGCTTTTGCTTGAACACTGTCTAGTCTTACTTTTAGTGATGAGCTTGAGGGAGCCCAGACCGGTGTTGCATATTCCATTATCGGCCTTATTAAGGTGGTATATGCTGTTCTGAGAATTCTGGGTTTTGCTCCCCAATTTGTTCCACATAGCCTTCTCAGAATGTTTAGTTTTCTGATAGCTCTATTTGAGGTGCTAATTAAGTGCTCTGAAAATTCCAATTCCTCATCAATAATAATTAAAATAATTTTGTTGACATCTTGTCAATACATGCACAGTCCGCACTATTAAAAAAAGATAATATACATTATATTCACCATGTACACTGCGTGACATTGAAAATGGAACACCAAGAAATAGTGGCCAGAAAGTGATGAAACTCGGCAGACAGAGAGAGACAGGGACGAACAATAAGTGATCTTTATTTCAAAATGATAGTCATAATACAGAGCGAGAACGGCGTCGGCTTAGTAGCAAGTAGGACCACCGCGGACGGCGATGCACGCAGCAACACGTCTAGGTAGAGAGTCAATCAGAGTACGGATGGCGTCCTGAGGGATGGCTCTCCATTCCCTCTCAACCATTTGCCACAGTTCGTCTTCTGAACGCGGCTGTGGCAAGGCATGCAAACGGCGTCCAATGATGTCCCAGACGTGCTCGATTGGTGAGAGATCAGGAGAGTACGGTGGCCAGGGAAGCATCTGTACATCTTGCAGAGCTTGTTGGCTAATGCGAGCAGTGTGCGGCCGGGCGTTATCCTGCTGATAAAGGGCATTGGGTACCCCCTGAAGGTAGGGGAGTGTCACCGGTCGCAGCACATCATCAACGTATCGTTGGGCCGTCATAGTGCCCTGAATACGAAGTAAGGGTGACCTGGAATCATACGCGATTGCGCCCCAAACCATGATTCCACGTTGTCGCACGGTGGGGCGTTCCACAATTGCTGCCGGATTGGACCTTTCTCCACGTCGACGCCACACGCGTACACGGCGACTATCACTGGACAAGCAGAAACGCGACTCATCTGAGAACACGACCCTGTGCCATTCCGTCATCCACGTCGATCTAGCCGGCACCATTCTAAACGTTGGCGCCTATTCGGTGGGGTCAATGGCAGTCTTCTTAGCGGACGGCATGAGTGCAAGCCATTAGCAACCAATCGACGGGAAATGGTTCTGGTCGAGATGGAATGATCTAGGGTGTCTTGCACATGTTGCAGGATGGCAGTACAAGTGGCTTGTGGGGCCGCCACTGCTTGTCGAAGGATACGCCGATACACACGTGCTGACGTCACTCTGGTTGCACCGACATTCCTATAAATTGCCACATTTCCTTGTTCCAACCATCTTCTCCACAGTCGGTGCACCGTGGACGCACCAAGGTGTGTATCAGCTGCGATTTGACGTATGGACCAACCTGCCCTTTTCAGTCCGATCATCATGCCCCTCGTAAAAGCGTCTGTCTGCTTGAACTGCCTCCGTTTACGATGACCTGGCATTCTCTGTTATTACACGTGTCTTTTGACACAAGAACAAAATTTCTACAATGATTTTCCTTGAAGAAATAACCACACGAATACTGTCCTTTCTGCAAGTTCCTTCCCTTATATCTTACGCCATGTGCGCACGAGAGCTGCGCATTTTACATCATTTGCATAACTCGGTTAGGCCTGTCTACCCTGAAATTTGCATAATTTTCTGGCCACTATTTCTTGGTGTTCCATTTTCAATGTCACGCAGTGTACAATGAATATGGCGCCTCTGCCAGCGCTGAAGAGTTTGGTGGAGAATCGCCAGTGGGTCTCCAGCGACACCACGCATTTTGCGATCTACGATGAATACGTAGATCGCCGCTTAGGAGATGGTGATGGCGTGGTCCTCGAGACCAACTGGAAAGATCCAGGACTGCAGTATCACACCTAGGTATTTTGGATTTCTAGTTTATCAATTAATTGGTTGTTTATGCTCATTTTGGGGTTATATTTAAGCCTTTTTTCCTGTCAGTGGAGAAGACGCATAGGTTTGGTTTTATTGGGTTTATGGTCATTTGGAGTTCCATTGCCCACTTCTCCAGTCCTCTCATTGATGTGTTCAGTATTTTTTACGATTTTTCTATGCTGCTACTTGTATGCCATATGGCTATATCGTCTGCATAACAGGCAACCATTGTGTCTTCAGTGAAGTAAGGAAGGATGTCGTTAATATATAGCAGATAGAGTAGAGGACTGAGCACAGATCCCTGAGTTACACCAGCCCATGTTCTTCCTTCCTTGGAAAATTCTCCATTGACCCGAACCTTTAACCTTCTTTCACTTAAGAAGTCTGCAATCCAGATTAAGGTTTTCTTCTTACTCCGATATTGTGCAGCCTTTCACGTAATTTCTCCCTCCACACTCGATCAAAAGCTGAGGTCATATCAAGGAATATAGCCGTGGTCTTCTTTGGCGGTTTTTCCTGGAAAGAATCTATTATTGATTGACAGAAGTAGAACAGTTGATCAGTCGTACAGTGCTGGGATCTATAGGCAGTTTGGTAGAGGTTTATATTATTATTTTTATGAGCCAGACTATGAGCCTAGAGTGGATAATTCGCTCTGGTATTTTACAATGTATGCTGGTGAGAGCAATTGGCCGATAGTTCTTGTATTCCTTGGCATCTTTGTTTGGCTTCAGTATTGGCACTATAATTGATATCTTCCAATTCTTTGGTAGTTTACCAGTTTGCCATGAAATGTTCAGTATTCGTAGGAGTTGATTATTAGCTTTGTCTTCAAAGTGTTTAATCATTTGACCAAAGATTAGATTATCTCTTTGTGACCTCTTGGATTTTTTTATTGATGAGTTTAGCTCATTCAGTGTGAAGTCTCTCAAGAAAATATCTTGTTGATGGAAGTTTCTTGCTTGTTTAACTAACTGATATATATTATTTTTAGAGTTCTGTCTTCATTCGTATAGTTGAATATGGAAGTGCTTGAAAGATATTCAGCAATTATGTCAGTCATCTGTTTGTTCTCGTTCTCGCTGTTCTATTCATATCGGTTAGAGTATTGGAGGATTGGTGTTGGTTTTGATTGTTCTCTAACACTCTAATCATATTCCAGTGTTGGCTGTTCATTCTTGGATCCATTTTTTCGCATAATTCTGCCATTTGTTGGCATATCCAAATTTCTTGTTCTATTTTGTGACTAATTTCAATGAGTTCCTTTCTGTTTTCTTCTGTTTTATTTTTTAAAGAAGTTCATTGATATTGTCTCTCTCTCTGCAATCATTGCCTCGATGTTGTGGTCCTTCCAGTAAGGTATCCACAGGTCTTTACGTCTACCTCTAGGTATCGATGCTTTTGCAGCTTTTGAAATGTTCGAAGAGAATTTTTTCCAAGTTTTTGTCAAGCGTTCTGTAATTCAATATTTCGTTGCACAGTTCTTCAAGCTTTTCTGTGATTTTTTTCAAGTCGGCTTTCCTAAAGTTCCATGTTCTTTTATTCTAATGGACATTCTCGATTTTGAAGTTTAGGGTTGTTAAAATTGGTCTGTGGTCACTGAGTGCACCTCTCGGGATTTTCCATTGTGTTGTGGGTGCGATGTTGTAATTTATTGCTGTGATGTCTATTGCGGATTCTGTGCCTGTGGACTTAGATAGATAGCTGTTCTCTCCGTTATTTAACGATGTAAGGTCGAGGTCGGCCAGCATGTCCTCAACCTGCTGACTTTTGTTATCCTGGACAGGTGATCCCCAAATTGAACTTTTGGCGTTAAATTCGCCGAGTATGATTGTGATATCCGAAGACGCTTCACTTAATGGCTCTATTGTGTGTACCCATACAAAATTCAAAGATTTCACGAGCTGAATGTTGGCGATTTTGAGATGCGTCAAGAATTCGCTGCATGGGTTTTCCGGCAAATTGATATTGATGAAAACTGGCTGTCGAATGTTCTGTGGACAGATGATGCTCACCTTTCTCTAAACGGAGAATTTAACATTCAAAACAGCCGCATTTGGGCAACAGAAAACCATAGGATTTTTACAGAAATGCCACTTTACCAGCCTAGAGTTACAGTTTTGTGTGGGTTCACTTCTTTTATTATTGGGCCATTTTTCTTTGAAAAATCAATGGAAGAACTTTTTTTGTACCGTTTGAACCGTTTTTGTAACTGGTGAACGTTATGTTCAACTTTTGAGAGAAAAGGGTATTCCCATATTGCAGGGCAAAAGCACTAAGCGAAATAACATTCATGAAACCTCCTCATATCTCCCGAGGTGCCAAACAATTGCTGAAGGATACGTTCGGTGAAAATCGTGTGATAAGTCGCCACTTTATATACCAGTGGCCTCCAAGATCACCAGACTTGACGCCTTGCGATTTTTGTTTATGGGGGTACATTAAATCGTGTGTTTATTGATGCTGGCCTACCACATTGGCCATGTTGAAGGCTTCTATCAGATGGCACGTTTTATCAATTTCAACAGATATGTTATTTAATGCTGTCCATTCTGTCATTTATCGTCTGCAGGCGGTGATTGAGAATGAAGGGTGCCACATTGAGCAAGGATTATGACCTAATACAAGAGAGAAGGCAGTTACCTCATGTGTTAGATAAGCCGCCATGTATTATATTATCTACCAATATTTTGAAGCTCTTTGTGTTGGGATATGGGGATAATAAATGCTGTCCTCACATCTTGACTCTTATTTTTTTTCTGTGAACAGTAATATTTTGTTTGTCATTTGCTCACATATTATGTCGTGCAAACCAGAGTGTTATAACTTCTCGAATAACACTGGTACACACAATTTTTCCCCTTATGTTTAGTTTTTCGCTTTTCGCTCATTAGAAGAAATAGCATAAGGAATATTTTCTGTACACCAATAACTTTAGAAATTTTGTGAAAAAAAAAAATAATACAAAATTATTTTACTACCACGTTTTCCAACGAAAAAGGTCGATTTAAAATTATTTTTATTTGAGGGGACACATTTTTTAAAATTGTGTACAGTATAATAAACAATGATAACATTTGACAAGCCCATAGGATATTTGGAATAAAGTACGTCAAATATATTCTGTCACTCCCCTCTATATTTCATTTGTTGGATCATGACAAATATCCAGTTAAATAGTCAAGGGTCGCCAATCAGTCAAGAAACTACACATTTCTTATAGCAAGAAATCCTATTAATAGTGCCATCATAATTTTTGGTACTATATTAACATTTCAAAAATTCGTGTATTGATATCAGCAGTGTTTTACGAACATTCAATATATTTCACAAAACCCCATATAAAATATAAATATTTTTGCTACATGTTTTAATTTGCATTTACCTATTTTACATATCTCTGATTGTATTTGAAAATCGTTAACCATTTCTTCATACTTTTGGCGAAGTGGTGTTTATTTAATTTGTTATTTGATATTATTAGGGTTCTTTCCTGGTATTCAAAAAGGAAAAATACGTGTCGATCAGTTATATTTTTCAATTTATCAAACAATTTGGCCGCTGAATCTCTGAATCTGGTAGAGCGCCATCTGGCGAATAAAATTATAACTAAAATCAATTTCGAATTTTTCATTATTTGCCATAAAAAATCCCATTGCATCCTGAATACAATGGTGTTTACCGCATTGCTCTAGCGCAAATATTCGCGGAGTTATTAATTTTTAAAATAGTGCGGGACTTTTGGATCACCCTGTATAACGAATGCAGTCATTAAAACGCGAATATTTCTTTTCACAAATAAATCAAACCTCCACTGTATAGAAAAAAAATTTTTTTTTCGCAGTAAGGACAGTGGAGGTTTGATTTATTAGTGCAAAGAAGCATTCGTGTCTTAATGTCTTCATTCGTTATACAGTATAACATCTCTGTGAAGGACATCTAATTTCAAAGCTAAAGTGTCCTTTAGGGAGAGGTGTCCTTTTACTGGAGAGTTGCTAAATTGTAAAAATGGTTATTTTGCAAATGAAAACTGTCCTTTGTAGAGAGGTGTCCGCTAGCGGGGTGTCCGTTAAAAGGAGGTTATACTGTAGATGACACGTTATTACTTTGTATTAAATATCACCTAGTAGAATTGTTTCAGGCGATGATTTGCTTCGAACCTACCTGAGTCAAATAGTTTATAATAGAGGGAAATATATACAAATTTAATAGGTTCTGCAGACTTTTTATTATAAATAGACAGCTTCATGCAGCTTGAAGAATTACACTACTATGCGACTTGATTTACATCAATGTAAATAATTAATAAGTTACTTTAGAATATACCTAATTGTAAATAGCTCAACTTGATCAAATTTCTCTCTCCACGATACTAATTATTACAGATAACTTCATCAAATCAACTTCTATCATTGATTAACCTACTGTAAATAACTACCTTGTGGTTTGTCTATCTGATTATGTTGTTGCTTTTTATTTAATGTATATGTGAGCAATAGTTACCCAGAAATTATTTGAAAAGTAAAAATTAATATCAGGTATTTTTGCTCGAAAGTTTGCAAATTTAAATTAAAAGAAACTTTTTACCTGAGATATTAATTTTTACTTTTTCATTTAATGTATATGTTTATTCAATGCTCTTTTTCTAAATTTTTATTTTCTTTTTTATAATTCTTTTACATATACTCTACTACAATATGAATTATTGTAAATAGTTTCACACACAATTATCCAGATCGGATATAGCGTGTCTTGTTTGCAACTGGTAATTAATAAATAATTTGCTTCGAATTGAGCTTCGATTACTAGCAAAGACGGAATTGCAGACGTTCAGGATACTAACCTGACAGTTGTCTGTCACAAGAATTGTGACAACAAAGAATTATTGTCTGAATTGTCATTTCTTTTATAACTGGACACTGAGGTTGACATCCCTGGCACCCTTACAGTACTTCGACCATATTCAATGATGGCACAGAACCTATAGGACATTCAACAACTGTTCTGGTGTGGAACTAACACCTACCCACATATTCTCATGCCCAGCAATGGCCGCAGCCTTGCAGAAAATTGATATAGACGCAGAGCAGCAGCTTTACACACCAAAGATAGCGGACATTGCTGCTGTTGTGATAGAGATGCATGGAGACATCTGAGGCTCTTCATTGGACACGACAACAACAACAGAAAATTGACATATACCCAGAACAGCAGCTTTACACACCCAAGATAGAGGACATTGCTGCTGCTGTGATAGAGATGCATGGAGAAATCTGAGGCTCTTCATTGGACACAACAACAACAATAACAACCATATTCAATTACCGATTTATTTATGATCATAAATTCAGACGCGATATCCCCACAAAGGATGCTTGCGTCAAGAAACAACACTAAATTCAGATACTATATTACATAAACAATTGAATAATTACATGGTTTGAGTAGAGTTTGAAGAAGTAAAGAAAGGACATTAAAATCATGCTTGAATTTACAACCAATCAATGAAATACATACAAAAAATATAATACAATACAATGCGGCTATTATTATAGAGCGATGTTCAACATGTTTTACCGCAAATGTTTCTTTTTACAAAACGAAAAATCATTTTAAGGAGAAATAACGACTATTCCTATCCTTAGGGATGAAGTAAGAAAGGATGAATTGTGAAGAGTAATAATGAACGGAAAAATAAAAGTGTCAAGGAATTGGAACGCAGAATATGTACAGGGTAGCCTAGTGGACATGGCATCTGCCCGGTAAACGGAACACTGTGGGTTCGTTTCCCATTCCTGGACACTTTTATTTTACCGTTCCTCATTACTCTTCACAATTCATCCTTTCATTCTCCATCCCTAAGGATAGGAATTGCCATTATTTATCCTTAAATAATGAAAATTACGATTTTTCATTCTGTAAAAAAAAAATAAATTGCGGTAAAACTTGTTAAACGTTGTCTCGCTGTGGCGTGGTAACCGAGTGGGATAGTTAGGGCGTGGAGAGTTTTCCAGTACCTCTCTGCACCTTGGAAGACCATTAACAGTTTTCACAGAGTACAGGTAGTCGTGGTCGAGGCAGAGTGGAAAGCTTGGGAATGTCCACACACAAAAAACGAAGAGACACAGTAGTAGTAGGAAAGTTCCGTGAACAGATAAAAGTCGAGCTAAGAGCAAGATGGAGATAGAAGAATTCTTACTGTTCTACATGGTCGATGAAGTGGACCTGGGGTACAACCGACGAGGGCTCACGCTGATGGTGAAGTGACTATATTTTCGGCTAGGGCAGAGGTCTTATATATCTTTGCCGAGAGAGGAGGTATGCGGGAGTATGGACTTTGATCGGGTGCAAAGGGCGTGGGGCGTCAGTAGGGCCTCCAATCCCGGGATCCCGAAGCCAAATAATGATCCCGAAATCCCGGGATTCTGCTCGAAAAATCCCGGGATTACTGGTGTATTACTCGTGTGGTTATGAAATTGTTCAAACGATCGCCGCTGAAGAAAGAGATCTTAATGAACTACATGCGGCAAGATAATCGCATTTCCACCAGTATGTGTCTCATTCTCGACTGCAGAACGCCTTGGGATAGTTTATTGAACATGTTGGAGAGACTTCTCAGTGTGAAGTCAGCGATTCAGAAGGCGCTAATAGATGTGAATGCAAATGTCCGGCTAACTGATGAAGATTTTGATATCATGACGCAAGACATTTCCGGACTGAAACCATTTCGGGCAGCTGTGGCGGCTATCTGTAGACGCGACGCTACGCTTTTGACTGCAGAAGCAACAGTAAAGTTTCTTCTAGAGGAGCTGCAAGCACAATCTCATTCTCTCAGCAAAAATCTGCAAAAATATTTTCAAAAGAGAATTTTAGAAGAGCGATGCAATAAAACATCTTTAGTCCTCCAATATCTGCACAATCCGCAAGCACAGTTAGAAAAAAAAAAAAGATGGTCAAATACTTTAGCGTGAAATTGCTTTTGCGTCTTAAAACGTTACAGGAACAAATGGCCGAAGTAAGAATTCAGGCTGATAATTCGCAACTTCCTCGGAGTTTACAAGAACGCCATGAGCCATCTCAATCGAATAACCATCTTACAATTGAGCGCCGATTGCAAGAAGCTATTGAGGCTGCCTCTTCAACTTCAATTGCAATACCTACACCAGACTCCGCATCCTATGATTAACCACGAACTTAATATTGCTGCTCAGTCAGGCAAACGAGGACCCCATTTAGAGAGTGTGTATCAATACTTGCTGACAATTCCTCCAACGTCTGTGGAATCGGAAAGAGTCTTCTCCTCCTCTGGATACCTATGCAATAAGATACGTTCTAGTTTGCATGATGACACTCTTGACAAATTATCTTTCCTACGCTCAAATCTTTCTCGAAATTGAATTTTTATCCTTAAAATAAAGTATTTCATGGTTTTCAAAACGGTGCTGTCTTCTTTCTAAACATTAATACATAGTTGGGCGTAATGCAATAATGATTACATTTTTTATAATCACAATTACAAATAATCATGATTACATTTGCAATTATTACAAGTAATTTTAATCACAATTGCTATCATTATATATAGAATCACGAGTAATTATGTTTACATTCTAATGCAATTAATTTTTTTACAAAGTAATGCATTGCAAAGTAATCGTAATTACAAGGTAATGTATTACTTTGAATGGATTACGCCCAACACTGCATTAAGAGATGTGGTCTAAGAGTTCCAAGAACAGTAATTTTTTCCAGATGTGTACAGTAATTGACAAATAATTTCAAACTGTAACCCAAAAGCAATGATTTAGTTCATAAGCAGGCGCAAAATATATGGCTTTCAGGTTGTTTTCATCGAAGTAAGTGCCACGTCATTGGCACTATATAAAAGAAAAAATTAGAATATAACGAACGAAACGATATACCTCTTGGCGTAGAAAGACGAAAATGTTTTTCAATCCCGGGATCCCGGGATTGAGAAAAAAGCAATCCCGAATCCCGGGATTGGAAGCCCTAGGCATCAGCGATATTCTACACCCAATGACCTGATGGTAACGGCCTGCCAAATTCCTCTTTAGGGCTTTTGGACTTCTATCTCGAATATAGACGTTTTTGGACTTCTATCGCAATCTTTTGTTTAGCTCAGCTCTTAATCTATTACATAGTTTTATTTATTCATCCTCGGTTTGTACAAAGTACATTACATATGGTGATGCAATGACACATGTCAATCATGCGTATACTTATTTATAGATGTGTTTCTATATACAACATGACAATCTTGTTATAAGTATTATACAATATAGGGTTGTTGGTTCAAATTACCATATATACATGTAATATAATCAAAAGTTACTACACTGCAATATTTGATGTATTACACTGTTGTAGAATCCTGTCGACTTTAGGAATAGCTGTTGTATTCTACTATGTTGGGAAACCTTACTCTTGGTGTTGAAGGTTGTTGAAGTGGTGACGCAGTCGTGGTGAATGATGCAGTCGTGGTGGATGATGCAGTCGTGGTGGCTGAGTGAAAGGATTACACACAGGGGAAATAAGCCGGGACACTTGATGGTTGAAAATATAAGGCAACGGGTTGGAGGAAAGAAAGCTTTTGAGAAAGGCAGAGCGGTTTTTGATGATTAATTAGTTTATCACATGGCGATGATTGGATTTAGATTAAATGAGCGGAGAGAGAGGTCTCTAGTGAGCAGACATTACCTTGGTGGGGTCGAGTCGATGACTGGGTCTGAACTCGGTGGGAGTGAATGAAGAACTGTAGATGTTGTTCAGATGGGAGCCAAAACACTTCTAGGTCCGAACTCGGCGAGAATGAGTGAACAACTGACCATTCTTGCTTTTCGATTTAACACCACGAGTTGGCTTCCTTCCCATTGGTCGAAAAATGGAACGTCCCCGTTTTCCTATTGGTTGACCTACTTAAGCGGAGACTTTCTAATTGGACCGCGGTTCTCTTTGGTGAAAGATATGGTCTGCCTGATAGGAAGTGTCGGGTGCTATTTCGACTTTATTTACTTCCGCGTTATCAGAATACGTCCGGTCTTGTTCCGGAAATTGGGCGTCTCTCAAACTTTTATAACTTCTGGTAACCAGATACGTCCTGCTTTGCCAGGAAGTATCGAGTATTTCTCGCCTAATATAACTTCTGCGGTCACTAGATACGTCCGGTCTTTGCCCCTGCAATATTGACGGGGGTGCCAAGAATAGTCGTGCCAGCTTTAGGCCTACTTCCTATGTCTTATTGCTACTTGCTTTCCTCCAGTTACCTTGTTCTTTATTAAGTCTTTGAAAATCATACATTGTACATGCATAGTGGGTCGGGGGGCATACAATTATATACAAATTATGACAGATGCGCCCCCTACATGTGAAGAATTCAAGAAGGGGTTAGCCTGAGAGAATTCTGTAAGGTGAAAAATAATTTTGTGGGAAAATTAGTTGTGGGTATTGAGTCTATATACAAGCATTGGTGGCGATATAATAAGTAAAATAGAATGGTGTTGATGATATAGGTTGAGTATAATTAATAGAAATCAAAAATTTTTTAATTGTAAGAAATCAAAATGAATGCTATGGTGCATAGTGGATTTAAAAAGAAAAGAAAATGCGCCTAATTAATTTCTACTTGAAATTGGAAAAAAATCGAGGGAGTTCTATTAAGGCTTTTGAAATCAAAATAAAAATAATATAAAAATAGTTGAATGAAATCAAAATTGAATGTTTGGTTGAAAAAGAAAGATATTTTGTTGCATGGTGACAAAGACAACTGCTTAGTTACTTTTTTGCTCGAATTTTGAGAAAAGAAATCGAGGAAATTTCATAAGGCGCTTTGAAATCAAAACAAAATAAAATAAGAATAGTTGAATGAAATCAAAATTGAATGTGTTTGGTTGAAATAGAAAAATTGTTTTGTTGCATGGTGATAAGGGAAAATGCCTAGTTACTTTTTTGCTCGAATTTTGGAAAAGAATTCGAGGAAATTTCATAAGGTCTTTTGAGAAATCAAAGTAAAATAAAAAGTTGGAGAAATCAAAGTGAATGCTTGGTGCATGGTGAAAAAAAAAAGGAAAAATGCCTAACCATATTCTAGCTCGAAATTGGGAATGGAAACCGAGGGAATTTTATTAGGGCTTTTGAGAAATCAAAATAAAAATAAAAATAAAATTTCATAAGGTATTTTGAAATCAAATAAAAATAAAAAGTGGTTGAGCGAAATCAAAGTTGAGTGCTTGGAAAAAAAAAAAAGAAAAATGAAAAATAAAAAGGTTTCAAAAAATAGGATGATTTAATGTTTTTAGTGTAACCGAAAACCAATGAGTTTTCGTTGATAATGAAGTTATACTAATATAAGTTAAGTGATAAATAGAATGATAATTGATAGTTAAATATGATAATAATTTGAATAAATTGTTAATTTGGTTAAATATTTTGAATTTAATTGAAAAATAGTAAAATTGGTTAATGTATAAATAAAAAAAAATGTATTGAATTGAGTTCTTTTGTATCTACATGCCCTGATCTAGATATTTTAATTGCTTACTTATGCCCTATAAATTTTTTGTCTCATCTGTAGCGACACTTAGGCGAAAACGTGATTCTACCCCTCAAGTGCGTTTATGCTATGTGTAGAGGAGACATGGAAATCTATATAACCTTTATGTGTAATTTTTGTCTTTGTGTGTGTTGTGAAAAAATGTTAGAAGTCTGTTGTGTAAGAAATGTGTGAGCGAGTTCTATGTGTTGTCTTGTGGATGTGGAATTGGGTGGTAAAAATCGATATGTAGACTCGAACTGGAATCCAAAAAATCGGTGGCATAGAGAGGTTCCCAGTTGACCTCAATAGGGGACCTTCTCATTGTAATTAGAGATACGGAAGTGGTGTGTGTCGGGCAAAAGAGAGGGAATGAAATTGGAGATCGGACGAGGCGCTCCGCTTTGTTTGCATAGGCCGAATTTATCGCCGCGGACTACACTTCCTGTCGCGGTGTCTCAAAATTCTCACTTCCTTCCGCTTATTTATTTTTGGGTGCGGCTCAGATCTTGTTTTTGGAGTGTGACTTCTCCGACATTAGTTGGTCATCTTTCAGTTACTTCTATCTCTTCGGAGTTTATTTAGATTTTCTGCGAAGATGGTTCCTAAAATTATGAGAAGTTTTATAAATGTTTGTCCACAATGAAGAACTGCTTGTCCAAAATTAAAAACTGCTTGTCCATAATTAAAAACTGCCTCTTGTAGTTCGAAGATTTTATGAGCGGGCATGGTATAGATAAACAAGTAATTAATGAATAAAATTGGGATACAGTTGTATGGTAGAATTAACAAACAAAGGATAAAAATCAGATGAAAGATAGGATATTGCCCCATGTTCTTCCAGATTTTTGTAAATGGGGACTCTGAAATATTTGCCTGAACCTTATTAATTGTAGAATTTAAATGATTGGTAGGTTCGCAGTTCTCCTGTTTGATCGTTAATGGTTTTATTAGCGATATGTCGGTGGTAATTGTTTTAGGTTGAGATGTGTGATCGTTTCTCTGACGTGGATGTGGTAATTTTGGCATTGTTTGTGTTGTGTGTACGCTGTGCTTTATGTACGAATTTTGTTTTGCTTTGGTGCCTGTGTCGGTATTTTTACGTGAAGGTTGGTTGTATTCATCGATTCTTCTAGCGAATCGGCAGGTGGGGCAGGTTTTTACCTGTTTTGCGATGTCTTGTGTCATGTTCTGCCAATAATATTGTGACGAGATGAGTCTCGTCATCTTGGAGATGTTTGGATGGTGGTGTTGAGTGTGTACGGATTTAAGAAGTCTGGTTGTAAGTGAACTTGGGACTATAGTTTTAAGTACTCCTTTTCGGGAGACGGTGCGCAGTTTATTGTGATCCATAGTCACGCGAGATTTTCTCGGTGGAGAAGACTGTTGGCTCTTTATGAGTGGCGCATCTAGAAAGCCACAAAATGGGATACGAGTTACAACGCCCGTTTCATATTGTTGTACTCCATTTATGCTACGGACCTCATATTCGTATCTTGACAGTCTTAACCTCCATCGAAACAATCTGCCTGACGGGGCTTTGATCTCTTTCAACCACTGCAATGCAGGATGGTCAGAAAGTATTGTAAACTTTCTGCCCATTAGACAGGCGCGGAAGTTATCCACACTTTCCACAATGGCTAGACATTGTAGTTCCAAGTCTGAATAATTTCGCTCGTGACCACGCAGAGATCGGCTGAAATGTTGAACGGTGTATGTCTTCCCATCAGGGTAGGCTTGTTTAAGAACGCCTGTAATGCTGAATGTTGAGGTGTTACAGTACACCTGGCATGGCAGACCTTCTTGGTAAAGGTATAATGTGGGGTGTGTGGTAAGGCTTTCTTTCAGGTTAGTGAACGCTTTCTGGCATTCGTCACTCCAGACCCACACGACATCCTTTTTTAGAAGGTTGACAAGTGGTGTCCGCAAGCGGGCGTGGTCCGGAAAGAACTCTTTGTAGGCGTTCACAGCTTTTAGGAAAGATCGCAATGTTTTTCGATTGTGTGGTTGTTTGGTGGCGTGAATTTTTTCTATGTTTTGTGTAGACGGGATGATTGTATTATTCTTAACGGTTGTGCATGTGTTTACTGGTTGTTGTTGTCTTTTGGCGCGAGTGTCGCGCTTGTTGGGCGGATTGTGCGTGTTTGTTGTGTGGTGACGTATGGGTGCGTGTATGGATTTTGTGTGGTAAGTGTGTGAGCTGTACTGACACGTTTTTTTGGGCATGATTGGAATTGTAGGTTGAAGCCGTTGTGGCTTTATGTGTTGTGGGCATAAAGTATTGGCAATTGGGTTGAGTGAAAAGTTGCGTGGTGTGAGATTAGAATGGTGGCATGTAAATATTTGGGGTTTGGGCAATGAATGCAGGCAAGGGTTTCCATGTGTGAAAGCTTTGGGTGCTGTGCGAGTCCTTTGGGACAGGTTTTGGCCTAGCCCGTGCTTGCATTCATTTGATACATGTTTAAAGTGGTAGATAGTATTAGATAATGGGACGCCAAGTTGGAAAATAGTGCCGTGATTATAATTTAATTTTAATTTATACTGATAAAGGGTTTTTAAGGTAAGAACTCCAAATGGCAAGGATGCATTTACCACGTGGAAGTTCTCTCTACGGGTTATTTGGCCTATTGTCAGAGGGAAAGTTAAATGTCCTATTATTTTCGTAAAACTATTTAGGGTGGATAGATCAAGGGAAGGTTTTTTAATACTTAAGTTGGGAAGTTGTGCTTTTAATCTATTGTATAAATGATACGGCAATATGTTCGAACCTGCGTCTGGTTCAATTAGAAAGGTACATGGTAGGTCCTGGGTCAGATACAAGTCCAAAGTTAATTTGATGGTGTCATTGGGTGGATTGCCTACCTCAGTCTCGAAAGGTCTCCACTGTGGCGTCTTCGGCTTGGGATGGCTGGCTTGGAATGTCTGTTGGGCCGGATCGGGACCGTTTGCACTGTCCGCGCAATTGAAAGGGAAATCTAGTCATTTGTACTGCTTCCATTCGAGTGGACCGCGTTGTCGGTACACTGGGCCCGTGTCGCGTGGATTGCTTCCGGGTGCACGGGTACGGCATGGCGGGTGGCGACTCCTCGGTGGGCGTCAGGTTGTTCGGACACGTACCGGCGGCGCGGGCGTCGGTTGTCCCGGGGATGGCGCTCCGGAAGACCGTTTCCAGTTGCGTGGCTCTTGCCCCTTGTAGCGCGGCGGTCAGTTCTAAAATTACCGTCGCCAGGGTATGTCTTGTCGCTTCGTTCGTTGTCAGTTTCTTTCCGCTCGGTTTGTCATTCCCTTTTGTTTTGCTGGCGCCTGGGCTAATTTCCATCTTTATCCTGTCGACTTTATGTAATATAATCAAAAGTTACTACACTGCAATATTTGATGTATTACACTGTTGTAGAATCCTGTCGACTTTAGGAATAGCTGTTGTATTCTACTATGTTGGGAAACCTTACTCTTGGTGTTGAAGGTTGTTGAAGTGGTGACGCAGTCGTGGTGAATGATGCAGTCGTGGTGGATGATGCAGTCGTGGTGGCTGAGTGAAAGGATTACACACAGGGGAAATAAGCCGGGACACTTGATGGTTGAAAATATAAGGCAACGGGTTGGAGGAAAGAAAGCTTTTGAGAAAGGCAGAGCGGTTTTTGATGATTAATTAGTTTATCACATGGCGATGATTGGATTTAGATTAAATGAGCGGAGAGAGAGGTCTCTAGTGAGCAGACATTACCTTGGTGGGGTCGAGTCGATGACTGGGTCTGAACTCGGTGGGAGTGAATGAAGAACTGTAGATGTTGTTCAGATGGGAGCCAAAACACTTCTAGGTCCGAACTCGGCGAGAATGAGTGAACAACTGACCATTCTTGCTTTTCGATTTAACACCACGAGTTGGCTTCCTTCCCATTGGTCGAAAAATGGAACGTCCCCGTTTTCCTATTGGTTGACCTACTTAAGCGGAGACTTTCTAATTGGACCGCGGTTCTCTTTGGTGAAAGATATGGTCTGCCTGATAGGAAGTGTCGGGTGCTATTTCGACTTTATTTACTTCCGCGTTATCAGAATACGTCCGGTCTTGTTCCGGAAATTGGGCGTCTCTCAAACTTTTATAACTTCTGGTAACCAGATACGTCCTGCTTTGCCAGGAAGTATCGAGTATTTCTCGCCTAATATAACTTCTGCGGTCACTAGATACGTCCGGTCTTTGCCCCTGCAATATTGACGGGGGTGCCAAGAATAGTCGTGCCAGCTTTAGGCCTACTTCCTATGTCTTATTGCTACTTGCTTTCCTCCAGTTACCTTGTTCTTTATTAAGTCTTTGAAAATCATACATTGTACATGCATAGTGGGTCGGGGGGCATACAATTATATACAAATTATGACATACATATTTAGC
>CP092884.1:11528361-11567372 GCA_030710605.1 Cordylochernes scorpioides
AATTACGGTTTTTTTAACCAAAAGGAAAATCATAGATATATTTACATCGATTTATGACAGATTGTGATACCCTTCATATCGTGACATCCTGGACCTATATTTCAGCGAGATATCCAACAGCACACGGCAATAATTTCTACTGACGTATATATCATCAATAAACCAAAATTTAAATTAGTTTGGATATTCCACTTCAAGAATCAATTCACGCTCCAAGTATAAAATTAATTTAATCCAGAAACTATGTTCCAAACATCAAGGAAAGCTAGGAGTACAATCAAGAAGCATCGCTATTTATTATACTTGATTAACAAATAAAATATTTGCAAAAAAAAAAAAGTGAAAAACTTTCCGAAACCTTTAATTTGTTTTTATTAAGTATATTTACATTGGTCCGCAAAATTAAAGAAACAACATTATTTTTCCATTTATCTCAAATTTTATTGAACATTTATCAAAGAAATTTTATACACAAATTTATTATTCCATTATTGATTAGAATACCCGAAATAAAAAAATTCTAACACGTATTTTTTGCAAATTAGCCGGTCAAGCAATGATCTTCTTGCAGTCAGTGCATAAATATCTTGGATATTGTTGTTAATATGGGGTGTGATCGCCTTTAACTGATAGACAGGCTCTACATCGGTGACCCATACTAAGAATTAGGGAGTTTAACAGCTCCTGTGGAATCAATGCCCACTCTTGTGTTAAGGCTGTTTCTAGCTCATGAGTGTTTCTAGGAGGGGGTTGGAGGGATGAGATCCGCCGTTCCAGGTTGTCCCATACATGCTCAATGGAATTTAGGTCTGGGGATCGAGCTGGCCAATTCATCCGAGCAATTGTATAGTTTTGGAGAAAAGTGTCGACCACACCAGCCCTATGTGGACGGGCATTATCATCCATTAGAAGAAAGTTTTCTCCGCGGAAAATCTCTAATAGCCTTGATATTATGCTCCGCTGGTTTTATACCATGTTGATTAGTTATATGGCCAAGAATCTCCAGTTCTTCGAAAGCAAATTGGCATTTTTTGTTGTTCAATTTTAAATTAGCCTCGCGAAAACATCTTAAAACAGCTTCTATTCTTTTGAGATGTGTTGGAAAATCCGAGCTATAAATGATTACGTCATCTAGATAACATAAGCAAATTTGCCATCTAAGATTACCAAGCATATTTTCCATGTTCCTCTCAAATGTAGCAGGGGTATTGCATAGACCAAAGAGCATCACGTTGAACTCATATAGGCCATGTGCTGTAGTGAAGGCTGTCTTTTCTTTATCTTTCTCCTCAACCTCTACTTTCCAATATCCTGATTTAAGGTCAATTGCTGAAAAGTATTTGGATCCTTGAAGTGTATCCAATACTTCATCAATTCTGGGAATTGGGTAAACATCCTTCACTGTTACATCATTCAATTTTCTGTAGTCAACGCAAAATCTGTACTTACCATCTCGCTTCTTGATAAAGATTACAGGGAAGGACCATGGACTCGAGGATGGTCTAATTATGCCGTCTCTGAGCATTTCATCAATTTGCTCTTTTATGATTTCTCGCTCTTTCGCGCTCACCCTATACAGCTTGTGTTTGATCGGTTTCGCGCCTTCTGTATCAATCCGATGTTTCGCTAAGTTGGATCTTCCTAATCCCGACGAAAACAAATCCGCGTACTTTTCCGAAACTTGTTTTAATTGCTCCTTTTCCTTATATGATAAATTCTCGTTTATCTGGAATTGGGGTTCTTCATGCTCTTTTTGTTCACTTTCTTCTATAAGATTCACTTCGGCTGGCTGGCTTCTAAAGCACAATGTTTGTTTTTTTAATATTTTTAATGGTCGAGGGTAAGGGTTTGTTATCCAGATATATGTTTCCTTATTCATAACATTTATTAAGCTTCTCGCTAGTCGAAGTCCATTTGTTTGAATCATTTTATGGTTCTCCTCGATGATGTATTCGCCATCCTCTGCTTCTACAAATGCATTAATCAATTTAATAGAAAGTTCTGGTATAATGGCATCCTTTGCACTTTTTATTTTTTTCTGTTGATATTTGATTACGTCACGATTTTTTGTCAAGTCATATTTGATTATTTCACGCTGACAATCAATTTTTGCGTTCATTTTCTTAAGAAAATCTCGTCCAAGTATAAATATTCGTAAATGTGTTCTCATTATCACAAATTGATGTGTAATTGTTCTGTCATCAAATTTTATATTTAAAATAATATTTCCTACGATATCTAATTCTTTACCATCGGGTCCGGAGCACATTTTATCAGGATTTATTATTTCAAGACCTGTGTTAAGAGCTGTACTAAGGTCGACCACTGAAAGATCGGCGCCTGTATCAATCAAAGCTTCGCAGATACCGATTCTATCCACGTTAATGTTCATTTTATATTTGGGGTCCAACTTTTTAATTCCATTCATGGTCGACTTGCTTTGATTGACGGACTCAGGCGCGATGCTTAGTTTAAATCTTCTAATGCGGCATATCTATTCCTTGTAGGGATACCAGAGTACGTGCTATTACTTACGTCAGCGTAGAGCAGAGGTCTCGACTTCTCAGTTCCATTATCCATTCGGATTTCTTCTTCGACCTTGTCTTGTGTAACTATGGGGTCCTCTTCCACAATTCTTACAAACCTGACTCTGCAATACCGCGCTACGTGTCCTGGCTTGTTACACTTGAAACATATTGGTCTCCGTCTTCTGTCCTATTCCTGTTTGAATTTGGACTCTTATTGTATGTTTTACTTGGGTAAACCGGTTTTGGCTCAGGATTGGGAGTGTAAGATTGTCTAGGGTCAGATACCTGGGGCAGAGGCTTGTTCTGGTAGTACCTCGGAGTGGGGGCCTGGGGCTTGGAGGTGTTCTGGTAGTACCTCCGATCGGGGGCCTGGTGGTGTCCTGGTATGGTCTTCTGAACGACGGAGCGTTCTTCCATTGCTCTTGATGATGGGGACGAGGAGAGCGTGGTCCATTATAAAGAGTTTTTGAATTTTCCACACGTTCTTGGTAATTCTTTTCGAACAAATCCAGCTTTTTACAAATTTCAAGAAGTTCATTGGTATTTTTAGGAGGGTTTAGGTGAAGGGCAAAAGAGTATTATTTCTTTAACCCTCCAATAACCCAGTTTATTTTAGTCTCTTCTTCCATTTGGGGGTCGACCTTGTTGCACAGTACAAGGATATCTTCTGCGAACCTGATTGCAAGTTAATTCCACTGTTGCATCCTGTTTAATCTCATCCTCATTTATTCTTTGTTGGCGTCTGAGGCAAAATCCTCAATTAGGCGGCTCTTGAAATTTTCCCAGCTGGTGAAACGTATCTTGTGTAGGTTCAGCCAGGTTTTGGCGCTACCAATCATATTCATGGCAGCATAACGGGAGATAATGTAGTCTGCCCAATGGTACAGGAAGCCAATTTCTTCAAGAGATTCAATCCATGGGCGTCTTCTGTTCCATCATACTTGGGGATGTCGATGTAGGGATTCAGGACAACTGGGTCGGAACTAGCATCTCTACCAATTGTTGCATCAGGTTGCGGCTTGGCAGACTCTTCAGCCTTGATTCTCTCCTGTGCTGGGTCTTGCATCTTACCAGAGCGTGTTTCAACCATCCTACAATTTTGTATAAGGGAATAATGAGATAACTCTACTTTAAGTAGCCTCCAGAATAATGTATTTATTTTTCACATCAAAGAGAGCAGTGAAGTCACACAGTTTACCTAAATACAAATGATGATTCTATACTACATATATTCTGTTTATAATACATATATTCTGTTTAATAAAATAATTATAGATATAAAATATAATTTTGAATTTAAAATATATGAAAAATAATATTACAAATTTTAAAATAAAATAAGTTCATTAGCCATGATGCAACAATATTATTGTTTCTCTTTTTATTTTTGATTACCTTTTCTTGTATAATATGTTTATAACTGTTTCTCAAAATTAGAGACTATTTTAAACGCGTAAGATTCTTTTTAAAATTAAACAATAATAACGCTGGTGCATCATATTATAACTGTTTCTGTTTTAAAAATGTAAATCGACACAATTATCCCTAGCCAGGTTATCGCGTTTTGTGTGTTGAAATAAAAAAAAGTACATTTATTTGCCACAAGTATATTTATTTGCAACTATAAATTTCGACTATGAATCAGATTTGACATCTTGCGGTTATTCATTGGGTTTATTATATGTTTTACTTTCTATGTTTTACTATGTTTGCTTTTCTTTATTTATCAAGAAAATGGGTTGACCAAATATCAGGGAACAGGCTAAATAAAGGTTTAGCTGATTACTGTTCCACGAGATGCCGCTCTGCCATCTAAAAAGCACATGGACTCCTAGTAAGGATATGCCTTCTTCATTTTTAATGTTTTACTTAGTTCACGAAAAAATATTACTATGTCAAGAACCTCTAGAAAATTATAATGAATAAAGACTGAGAAATGGGTCAAATGCCATTTAGAAAAAATATAAGTTAAGATAAATAAAGTATATTTCTATTGAAATGAGGTTTATAATATTCGCACTTAGTTCAAATATGTCAACACCAAAATACGGCCTATTTACATAAAATCTTTCTTTCCTCTAGTTGATTAGTTGCATTACAGAGACCAATAGTTCATATACTTAGTGTACTTGTGTAGTACATAGAAGAATAGAGGAGAAGTGAGAGAAAATTGAGTCATTGTTAAAGTTGGCATGATCATTGGAATATTTTTAAAAAGGAAACTAACTATTATTATATATGTCAAAATTTTAAAGCAGGGAAGAATTTTTTTATGAATTAATATTTTCGAAAATTTTGTTGATTATATTTATTGTATTTGCAGTATATATATATGTTGTAAAAAATAAGATTTCTGATGTTTTTGGTATGCAGTCGCAGAAAATCTTGAAAATATGAATAGTTTTGATCAGAGATAGCTTTAATTGAGCTTATGGAATATAGAAAACATAATTTGAGAAAGGTATGCCTGACTTAAGGCATAACAATCTAAAAAAAAAAAAAAAAACTTATTTACATTATTTACAAAAGTTTGAGCTGGCCATCGGGAAGAGAAAATATCTTTATTTTACGGGGCTGCTAACCAAAATGAATGATTTTTGAGCCCCGAAAAGGCCATCGGGAAACAACAACAAGTGTTTATATAAACAGAAAGCGCGACCTCTGGCGGTCGACTTAACAGAATATTTGAATCTATGAAATATATTTTTAAAATGCAATAAAATTTTAAATAATACCTTTATACAACATTTAAAAATCGTTTTGTCGTATACAACATATATATATTATAACGATTTCAAATAATTTCGTAGAATTTAATGACATTTTATAATTATTACAATTAATTATTAATGCAATTTTTTATTCACATACAAGAAAAATATTTAGAGATCTTGTGTCCAATATAAATTTAAATAAAATAAAGGTTCAATTAGTAGGAAGAACTTGTTTTGGAAAGTGGACTTGGTCTTTTTTGTCCTAATTGAAAGTTCGGGGTTCATTTGGCGGCTGGGTAGCGAAATTAAGCCATGAGATTACATTAGCTAGCGTTAGACCCTAGGGTAAATAAAATATGCAACTTTCTTTCTTAATTTTACTTCCCCCTTGTAAAACTCCTAATTTGGGAAATGTTCGAAGTTTTTAAAAAAGCTAATTTCTTCTCTTAAAATATTCATGTAAAATACTTTAAACATCGAAAATGGTATCCTCAATGGACTTAAATTTTATATGTAAATAAGATATTCTACTGTGTTAAAAAAAATGTGATTTATTTCAAATATGATTTTATATTGAAGTTTGAATATTAAAAGAGAAAATTGCTATGAAGTATAAATATACAAATATAAACGGTAGCAATGCGTTCCTTTATTGGTGAAAAATTGAAAGCTTGCGAATATTTACAATCCTTATACTCATTCTCTCAGCTTACAGCGAGGTCTGTGGAAGGGTTGTAAAAATCCGAAAGCTTGCAACTATTCACGAATAAAGATAGTAAGAATATATTTTGATTATATATATGTAGTAATGTAGTTTTTTGTTTCTTGTTGAATGACTGTAGTGTGGCATTTTGGTTACAGTCGTGGTGGCCACAATGATTAGAGTTGGTTCAGGCGTGGAATTGGGATTACACAAAGGACGGGGCATGTTGGATGTCACCATAGAGATAGCGAGAGAGTAAGTGAAGCCGACGCCGCTCAGGCGAGATCTGTGTAGAGGGGTCTGACAATCATTGTGTCTCAAAGCGGACTAATCTGTTTGAGTAAGAAAGGAGGACATCTGGGAACCCGACTTGTTTATCGGACCTCTTTCCTCCACTGGCTCCGACTGTCACTCACACACACACACACACACACTCGAAATTTTATTTCTGTTACTTTGGCAATTACACACTACTTACTACTTACTACAACTATACAACACATGAAGACATAGATATATTGGAATATATTACAACATATACTCTCTCTCTCTCTCTTTACAAGATACACGAATATTAAGTTACCAGCATTGGACACAGCCAATGTGTCTGAGTTTTAACCGAATATAATTTTATCCGAGTTTATATAGAATAAAACACTTTTCAAAAAGGTTAATTGATGTTTTTAAGTTTTAAACCAGGAGGTCGGTGAAAGGATGGTTTAAGTCGTTGGTTTTAGACTGCTATGACCCGGGTAAGATTCCCACATTGAGAACTTTTTTCTGATAAAATAATGTTCCAATGACCACCGATTCTTAAAAAGTCCAACCCCAACAGCGAGTACAAGTAACCAAACGGGGCTCTGGTAAATTTGTAAGTGCAAAGTCGAATTCCTTTCACATGTGTAGACATATGTGGTGAACTTACTGTAGAAGCATTCGCCTACTTCTACCCACAATGTTTTATCATGACCTGTATCACGTGTACTAGGAATAAGCAAAAAAAAAAGGTTTTAAACTCTCTCTGCCCTATCCTTTATAATTATTATCATCAGTGATCCACCCTAGATAAACATCCAACCGGATTACCTTCACTTTATATACAATAGATATGAATCTCCTGTATATGAATTAAATAAGACAACAGGTTTCAGGATATGTGTTTTTTTTTCATTTTTATTGCAATCTCAAGGTTTCGGAAATTACCACGCTTCTATAAGAGTAGAAAAATGAACAAAAATGAAACGTCTCGTTAGGTATGGGCGGTACCGGGAAAATACCCTGGGTGGACCAAAGACTGTGGCAGGTTCTTGGGGCCTTGTCATAATATCAGCCCCAGAGTAACAAATGATCTTCGGAAAGTATGTAGAGACCATGTGGCCCACCCTCAGTAGAGGAAGCCATTAAAGTTGGAAGTATGGAGCGGCCATGTGGCCTACCCTCAGTAGAGGAAGACACTGAAGGAAGGAGATATGGCGAGATCATGTGACCCACCCTCAGTGGAGGAAGGCAATGAAGGAGGGAAGTATGGAGAGACCGTGTGGCCCACTCTCAGTAGAGGAAGCCATTAAAGTTGGAAGTATGGAGCGGCCATGTGGCCTACCCTCAGTAGAGGAAGACATTGAAGGAGGGAGATATGGAGAGGCAATGTGGCACACCCTCAGTAGAGGAAGGCACTGAAGGAGGGAGATATGGAGAGACCATGTGGCCTACCCTCAGTAGAGGAAGGCATTGAAGGAGGGAGATATGGAGATACCATGTGGCTCACACTCAGTAGAGGAAGGCATTGAAGGAAGGAAGGAAGGAACACAGTTTCTACTAGGAGCAAGAATCCATAGCATGACAAAACGCGAGCTTTGATTTTGGAATAGGAAAGTGTCATAATCATCCATACTGATATCCAGAGGTATATCGTCCAAAGGAGACATGAGTTCTTTTTAAAAATCAATAAAATGGAAAGTAGCCTGTTTTAATAATATCGTAGTGTTTTAGGAATGGGTGGTAAATGGAATAACTTCAATTCTATTTCTTTGGTTTATGTTGACGTACATATTGATAATGCTAATTTTAGATATAATTAGCTGTTTGTTTAGTCCATTAATCTGAGGGTGGTAGGTCTTTGTGAGAAAGGTTTAATTTTACATCCTGCATCACCTCATTTATCAGGTTGCTAGTAGATTACAAATCTTTGTCGCTTAAAAGAAACTGTGGAGCCTTAAGACGTAAGAAAATATCTTCAATTGAAACCTTTTTTTTTTAATTGCTTCTTCTGACACTGCCTCTTTTTCTGCATATCTAGGTCCGATGACACAATTTTCCATTTTCCTATTTTCATGAATGGCAAAGAACCACACACGCACCTACAGCTTTATTAAGACCACCAGTCTTATACAGAATCTAACAGGAAGAAGCATAGATGGAGCTCCTATACTCCAGGCAGTGCAGAACCCAACAGCCTTCAGATCCGACACATGTCCAGTGGCCACAGAATCCAACGTGCATAAGTTAGAGTATCACTGAAAAGACGAGTGTGGAATCAGCCGCGTTTTAGTCTTCCCTTTCCTAATCCAAATGGACCACGACATTCAGCGATTCTACACGTATTAACACATATATACTTGTATTAATCTCCTCAGAACGGTAACTGCGGTCTTGTAGAATTTATATAAACCAAAGACAAGACTTTGTAATTGTATTCATCCAATTATATATTTGCTAAATATCGGATTGAGACAAGGATAAGTCGAAATGGCAAGGAACCAATGAAGTCAATCTTGATTATCTCAAAAATATATTCAGCTAGCAGAGGCAGTATTAGTATAAAGGATAACTAATTATAACCATTTCTACTTTATAGAAGATGGAGCATTTTTACAATTTGTAATGTTCTCATACTCTATTCAATTAATATTTCTATTCCTGACGGAATGGAATAGCGTCAGAAATTATGCATGTCTCTGTCGGAAAATATTACTCGGTTGGAGAGAGTTAATAGAATTGACACACTATTTATTCAGAATAATTTATTAACATCCGTTTATTTAATCATAGCAAATACACAATATAAAGTAATACAGTCAACTTCCAATAAGTGAGCCTCGGCTTAGTGGTACCAATTCCACAATAACGGAATTTTTCCATTGAAAAATGTCAAACGATACTTTTTAGATGTTAATTCCGTTGAACAGTTCTAAAATCGTCTTTTCGGTAAATATTTCTCATTAAAAATGCTCAGAATTTCAATTTTTAAATTAATATTTGCAATTGCATTTGATTACATATTTTTATTATCTCAAATATATATTTATTATTTAATTAAAAAGGCATATATTGGATCAAAATATATATAGTTTTACCAATATTTCAGTTGGCCGAACGCCAACCTTTTTCAAGTGTATTATAACATATTAATGTGTTTTCAAATTAGAAACTATTTCAGACGCCTGAGATTCTTTTTGAAATTAAACAATTTCTACTGCCCTTACTGCAATGGAAAAATGGAAAAAGGGAGTGCTGACTCATCAGTGGTGAACCCTCCCTTTAATTTTTCCATTGCAGTAAGTGCAGTAGAAATTGTTTAATTTCAAAAAGAATCTTACGCGTCTAAAATAGTTTCTAATTTTCATAACAGATGGCGCGCTACTGCATCGTAATATTAATGTGTGCCAACAACAAACTCAGCGCTACATAACGTCAATAGAATTATGTTGAAAAATATATTTGCCTATATTCAATGATGAAAAAAAAATATTATCGTTTTTGACCGAACAAATTTGTTAATGTTAATACAGCATGATTTCCCATTTTCTTCTCAATTAAACTAAAAGTTATTCTTATTCAATTAAACTCAAACTTGTCTTCTATTCCTTTAATTTAATAATTTTAAACAGTAATTCAATTTTGCTTCATAATTAATATGTTATTCTAAATGTCCAGAAAAAAATTGTTCAAAGATAAAGTTAATTCGATAAATGAAATAGAAGCGTCTCTCTTCCATTTCAGGAGCCAAGAAAAATAGATTTTAGAGTTTTGGGAAAGAGTAAATATTAGGATAATATATAGAAATAATATAGACGAATATATAAAACGTGAAAAAAATCTGGAAAGTGCCAAAAACATAAGAAACTTTGTTTTTATGGATATGACAAAGCGCAAACTTAGTTAAGTTGCGCTGCAGCATTGCATATTCATATAATTCCATTAAGGATGCCCGAATTGTAATAATTTGCATACTCAGTCAAATATTGTCAAATTTATTTAACTACCTCTCTGTAACCATTACTTATAGTACTTTAAAAAATTTACATGACATTTTCAATGTATTCTCTAGTGATAAGTCCTAAGGAAATTAAATAAAATGGAGATTGATGATTTAAAAAAAAAAAAAAAAAATATATATATATATATATATATTGTCTTGACTGTTCTTATGGAATGGACAAGAGTTCATATAATGAATAAAAAATAATATTAAGATATTTTTCATTTTCACTTACTCCAAGTTAACCGATGACCTAAATGCTTTAAACATAGGTTAGATCCAATATGAATTGTCACCATACATTTCAAATATTCTATGAACACTGTCGATTAATAAAGTAATTTATAATGCAATATAATGCGGCTTATGGTTGTAAAACGACATTTGAAAATTATCCCGCATGTGTTTCTTTTGAACGAAAATAAGAAATTTATTTTAAGGAGAAATAACGATTATTTCTAACCTTAAGTATGAAGTATGAAAGGATGAATTGTGAAGAGTAATGATAAACGGAAAAATAAAGTGTACAGGGATGGGTTCAATTTTTCGTTCAAAAGAAACACATGCGGGATAATTTCAAATGTCGTTCTACTGTGGATTAATATAAATTTGTAAATATTTCAATCTATGTTCTGATTTGCTTGTTGATATGTTTATTTCTTCTGTAATAAGCGCAAATATTTCAATATCGCAACTGGTTGATTAATAAATAAATAAATAAAAACCTTTTGAATCATATATAACATAATGCGTCTTGTGATTGTAAAACGACATTTGAAAATTATCCCGCATGAGTTTCTTTTCAACGAAAAATAAAAAATTATTTTAAGGAGAAATAACGATTATTTCTAACCTTATGGATGAGGTATGAAAGGATGAATTGTGAAGAGTAATGATAAACGGAAAAATATGTCCAGGGTAGCCTAGTGGACATGGCATCTGCCAGGTAAGAGGAACACTGTGGGTTCGCTTCCCATCCCTGGACACTTTTATTTTGCCGTTTATCATTACTTCACAATTCATCCTTTCATACCTCATCCATAAGGTTAGAAATGATCGTTATTTGTCCTTAAAATAAATTTTGATTTTTCGTTGAAAAGAAACACATGCGGGATAATTTTCAAATGTCATTTTGAATCATGTAGGTTTACATTTGGAATTCCTTTTTCTCTATTTTTTAAGGAGTGATGAATAAATATATGATTAGCAAATACTTTTATCTTTTTGAAGCATTCTGGATGATAGTGTATCAAGATTTGCAGTTACTAAATCAAGATTCTATCAACATCTTTCTTACAGTTAAAATGTCATCTTTCCTTCTGGAATGTTCGGAATTTTCAACATAGCGAGGGTTTAGTGTTTGCTTTGGAAGACCAAAATCTCTATCACCATCGAATAAGCATTTATATCATCTATATTAAATATTCTCTCTTACTTTCACATTTTGACACATTCAATAAGAAATCAAGGGTTTGGTTTCTTATCTCATTTTTTTAATTTCTCGAGCTTTTGGGCTGACATGCCCAACACCGAGATCCAGAAAGGCGTGTTAACCTGAAAGCTCGAGAAATGAAAGAAATGAGATAAGAAACTAAACCCTTGATCCTATATTGATAGTGTTAAAATAATCGATATTATTCATGACATTTAAAACATAAGTTAATGCATTTTTAGCATAATTACAGGCATTCAAAAATGTCCACACTGCAGATATTTAAAATTTACCTAAAGGTTACTAAACCCTATTTTAGAACAATTAAGGCTTTTATTACGTTTTGAAAATGAATCAGAGAGAGAGATTGAGAGATTGAAACTGATTTATTACAATGCCCATATAAGATTATATAAGGTTAAATACAGAATAAATATAAATATGAATAAATAAGATTATATAATGATAAATATATATATAAATAGATAAAAATATATAAAATAATTGATAAATATACATATATATAAAATATATACAAGGTCTTCATTGGTGGCGCCCACCGCGGGAAAGACTCCGCTACCATCAGAGAGAGAGACAACCTGTCTTCTGAAACATGTTTATAGGACCTCATTGATAAAATTCCTATAATACAATATAATACGGCTATGATTATAGAACGACGTTTAACAAATTTTACCGCAAATGTTTCTTTTTACAGAACGAAAAATCGTAATTTTTATTATTTTAAGGAGAAATAACGACTATTCCTATCATTAAGGATGAGGTATGAAAGAATGAATTGTGAAAAGTAATGATGAACGGAAAATAATGAAAATTAAGATTTTTCGTTCTGTAAAAATAAACTTTTGCGGTAAAAAACTATTTAAGTTCTATAAAATTCTTATGTTCATTGAATTCAAAATTTCCAGAGATTTTTTTAATTAGACATTTCTTCGCAAAAATAGATTGCATATATAAACATGAGATTTATATAATTTAAAATAAGAAATTACACCATCAAAAATAATATAGGAGAATAAAAGAGATTTTTTTCACCTCTAAAATAAAATGCAATTTTCAGAATAAAGAAAATAATTTTTGCTTCACCCGTTTCCTCCCTTTAATCTTTGATTAAATCTATTATACTTTGATAGCGATATTAAATTTGAGAAAATGTCTTAATTTTATTTTTACTATATTGAGGGCTAAGTTAAAAAAAAAGAAGATAATTGAAAATTCTAAAGAAAAAAATAGAGGATTTTAATTTTATTGCTTGAAAACTAAATTTAAACTAAATTGCATTGTTTGCCGAGATTCTTTCTATTTAATTACAAAAACTATTAAATTGGTTGAGGGATTTAAACTATTAATTGAATGTGTTTTATAGGTATTATAAAACAATCAAATGCCTATAGTACTTTTAGTTAAATGTTGTATGAAGACAAAAGAAGGATTGGGTAATGTATACTGATTATGGGCTGAAACACCCCCGATTCAACCCCAACACCCCCCAATATTGTAACAAAGTATTTATTATTTTATTAGCAGAGTATTATACAGGGTGTACCAGGTAAATTGGGACTAACTTTGACAGTCCATAAAACAAAAACTACTTGAGACTAAAAACTTGTTTTTTTTTCATTACGTAGCCATATTCATGTAAAATGCAACAGTACATGTGTGCGCAGTGTAGTTATGAAGAGTAACCGAGAATTTGAAAATCGAGCTGCCATCATCGTTGCTCTGCGCGCCGGAAGGAGCCCCAACGAGATAGTGGATTTTCTTAAGTTGCCCAAAACCACTATTTATCGTGTCAAGAAGCAGTTTGATGAGGCCGACAGTAACAAAGAGGGGATAGCTACAAGGAAAAAGCACTCGCGTCGATCGGACAGGGTAAGAGGCGAAGAATTTGTCAAAAATGTCAAGGAGAAGATTGATGGAAACCCTGGGAAGAGCATGAGGGCCATAGCCAAGGAAATGGACGTTGGCTCTATGACAATTGTCAGAACTATCCATGAGGACCTTGGTCTCAAGTCTTATGCCCTTCGGAAAGGTCAGTTGCTGACTGAGAATATGAAGAATAACAGAAAAGGAAAGGCTGCTGCCCTCCTCAACAACCTGAAACACGACTCTTTTGGCATGCTAAGGTTCTTCTCTGACGAAAAGAACTTTGACGTGGACCAAAAGGTAAATCCCAGGAATGATCGCTGGATCTGTAAAGACCCCTCAGAGATACCTGTCGTGATGCACACGAAATTTCCTGCCTCCGTAATGGTCCTTGGCGTTATCAGCAGTGAAGGTGATGTCATGCCTCCCCATTTCTTTGAGAAGGGCCTTAGGATGAACGCTGACACCTACATCAATGTTCTGGAGACCGTTGTGAAGCCTTGGATGGACATGGTGGCCGCAGGAAGGAAGTATGTCTTCCAACAGGACTCAGCTCCAGCCCATAAGGCAAAAAAGACACAATCGTGGCTGACACTTAACGTCCCTAGTCACTGGGGTCCTGATATTTGGCCCCCTAATTCTCCAGATTGCAATCCCCTCGACTACTATGTATGGGGCGTTGTTGAGAGAGATGTCAACAAAGCTCCTCATACCACCATCCAGTCTGTCAAGAAAGCAGTTCACACGGTGATGACCCAAATGGACAAGGTCATCGTCGCCAAGGCCTGTGCTTCATTCCGCACTCGCCTCGAGACTGTTGTAGCTAATAATGGAAACTACATTGAATAAATAAAAACTATATCCTTTTATCTACTACTGTGTCAAATTTCATTCGGATATTTTAATTTTTACTTGCAAAAAATTTCAGTTAAAATACCATTGTTGAAATTCCCAATTTACCTGGTACACCCTGTATTTTGCTATACTCTGTACACTTTCCTCTTTTTCTTATTTTTTGTTTATCACTCATAGTTTGTTCTTGCCTGAAAGAAATTGTTGTCTCATCCCGAAGTTGGTCTTCCCTAATTTTCCACGTGGCATTTTGGTGGAGATGCTGGGTAAACTAGGGAACACAAACTAAATATCGCCGAGAAGACTCTAGAAGCCATGGATGCTGTGATCTACATTGTCAGAGACTGGCTCCAGGATTCCACCGCCGTGTCAAAGCCAAGACTTCCTTCCAAGATGACGATGTCCCTATAGTCGATACGACGACAAAGCCGCTCTTCACGCGCAAGAAAAGGACGCAAAGGTACTAGGGACAAAGTTCCAAGACTTCGATGTAATCCTTGACAGAAGCACGTCAGATCCATGTCAGTAACTACAATAATTGCTAGCTGTGGGTCACAGCTTTCTTAGGGAGGGAGCTATGTAACAAAGTATTTATTATTCATAAGGTGGAATCCTCTGGTGTATAATAAGCAGCAAACATAAATAAATTCCGAGGATAAGTTTATTTTATTTCAAAAATAATAGTACTTCGAGCTTTCGGGCGTAAATAGCCCTTCTTCAAGAATATAGGAAGTAATTTCAAATTAAATTTTGAATTTCAAATAGAAATGTTTGTAAACAATTAGATGGTATTTTTCTTTGGTCCTGCATAGCGTGAGTGAATCTCGTATCCACGTGATTTAGTTCTAATCTAAAAACTTTTATAAAGAGAGGTGTTTTGCCCCCATAATGCAAAACCTTCTCATAGCAGGATACCCAAAAAATTTTATACTAAGACATTTTTATAACCCTTCCACAATCAACAATAACCAGATATATAGATCAACATGCATCATACCTTATTCCCCCAATAACATCAAAATAGCCCGAGAACTTAAAAAACACGGAATCAGAATTTTTTATGAAAATACTCCAAACATTGGGTCTATAGTTAGAAATCCTAACACCAAAAACAATAGCCCTATCCTACCAATAAAACAGGCCATCTATTCCGTTAAATGTAACCATTGTAATAGTATATATGTAGGAGAAACAGGCAGGTCAGTTAAGGACAGGATTAATGAACACAATAGAAATATAAATAACAAAGACAATAGATCACTTATCTTTCAACATATTAAAACAACAGGCCATACTTTTAATTTAGATGAACCAAAAACCTACTACACCAACATAAAAAATAAATATAAAAGACTAATCCTAGAAGCAATAGTATCCAAAAAACACCAGAGCATCAATAGACATATAGATATCCCAGAAATATACAATAGCTTAATACACAATCCTCTGATACATAGAACTACATCCTAGATAAACAATGGCAATTTCCAGATTGATATAAAATTCAATTCAGACTTAGAATATTCATTTTGGGACAAGTAATCATTTCAATATATTCAATGTAATCGACCAATATTTCTGGTGGCAAAACACCTCTCTTTATAAAAGTTTTTAGATTAGAACTAAATCACGTGGATACGAGATTCACTCACGCTATGCAGGACCAAAGAAAAATACCATCTAATTGTTTACAAACATTTCTATTTGAAATTCAAAATTTAATTTGAAATTACTTCCTATATTCTTGAAGAAGGGCTATTTACGCCCGAAAGCTCGAAGTACTATTATTTTTGAAATAAAAGAAACTTATCCTCGGAATTTATTTATGTTTGCTGCTTAAAGTATTTATTATTTTATTTGCAGAGTATTATTTTTTATATTTATATTTTGCTATACTCTGTACACTTCCCTCTTTTGCTTATCTTTTGTTTATCACTCATAGTTTGTTCTTGCCTGAAATAAATTGTTGTCTCATCCCTAGTTGGCCTTCCCTAATTTTTCACGTGGCAATAGGATTTATATAAAAAATGGCGTGCCTCTGAATCTGTGAAAGAGAAAAACATTTTTTTCTTAAAATACCTCAAGGATTTTTTCCCTCTTCATCAATTTATTTCACAGCATATCATGCAGAACATAGATCCATGTACGCCCTTTTTTATAGGAAAATATTTAATGTATCGTCTTTTGATTAAAATAATGATTTAGTTTAAGAATTAAAGACACTTCGGCCATAGTAATTCTTTTTATATTCATGATTAAAAAAAAAAGAGATTTAATGGCCGAACTTGTCCCTGTTGTTTGCGGAAGAGCATTGCTCGATGCAAATATTTGAATGTAATTCTACTGTCCTAAAAGTTTATGTCCATAGTTTGCTAAAATACCATATCTAAGATTCCACCATTCAGTGTAGCATATAAAAGCAGAATGATCCAATACAGTATTAGAGCTATAAAGAGGCGGTCTGGTATATTAAATTGGCGAAATCGCTGGGAGGGTTCAATACTGATGAGCCAAGCCCTCCCAATATATTTTTTTCATTGCCGTAAGGACAGTAGAAGTTTGACTTATTTTAAATGAAATATTCGCGTATTAATGTCTTCATTCGTTGTTTCTTTAATTATAAAACGATGAATGACAGTCATGCGCAACTTTATCTTCACAATAATAATTTAGTTAGTTCTATAAACTAATTCTTTGTTAGCTCCTTATTACAGGAATCACTCTCTATATTACTCATTACAAAACCCAAAACACCCCAGCCCAAATGCAGCTTCAACATTAACATATAATTAACACCAACAATTTCAAGAATAAGAACAGGACATTTTAAAGTAATGAAGATAAACCAAGACATGAATCGATCCTACAGGAACTGCAATAACTATTACAACACCCAACTCACTCCGAACTATATATACAGTTGCCCGGCCATCCTTGCAGCCCTCTATATGGCAGACATCAATCCAGAAAAGGACATCCATACGAACACTCAGTTGGCCAGTATTGTGATCAGGATTCCCGGACCGATCTGATCTGCTCCATGGACAAGACACCACCACCACCTCAGTTGACCGGTATTGTGATCAGGGTGCACGGACCGATCTGATCTGCTCCATGGACAAGACACCACCACCACCTCAGTTGACCGGTATTATGATCAGGGTGCACGGACCGATCTGATCTGCTCCATGGATAAGACACCACAACCTCCTCAGTTGGCCGGTATTGTGATCAGAGTGCATGGACCGATCTGATCTGCTCCTGGATAAGACACCACCACCACCTCAGTTGACCGGTATTGTGATCAGAGTGCACGGACCGATCTGATCTGCTCCATGGACAAGACACCACCACTACCTCAGTTGACCGGTATTGTGATCAGGGTGCATGGACCGATCTGATCTGCTCCATGGACAAGACACCACCACCACCTCAATTGACCTGTATTGTGATCAGAGTGCACGGACCGATCTGATCTGCTCCATGGATAAGACACCACCACCTCCTCAGTTGGCCGGTATTGTGATCAGAGTGCACGGACCGATCTGATATGCTCCATGGACAAGACACCACCACCACCTCAGTTGACCGGTATTGTGATCAGGGTGCACGGACCGATCTGATCTGCTCCATGGACAAGACACCACCACCACCTCAGTTGACCGGTATTGTGATCAGGGTGCACGGACCGATCTGATCTGCTACATGGACAAGACACCACCTCCACTTGCTATATTTGCAGACAATGTTTATGCTGGATGTATACGGAATCAATATTCAATAAAAATATGTTTAATATTCACTTCATTTCTTATGCTATTAGAGAAGAATTTACATTATTGTATAAATGCAGAGTACATTTTATTATCATATATATCATATTATCAATAATCACATTTTTGAAATATTCGATTCATACTTCTATTTATGAACAGGCAAAATAGCGATATAACAGTAAAAATTGTATATATTGAGCTAGAATATACAGTAGAACCTCCCTCTAAAAGACACCTAATTGCAAAGCCAAATTATCCTTTAGGGAGAGGTGTCCTTTTACCGGAAAGTTGCAAAATAGTAAAAATTGTAATTTTGCAAATGAAAACTATCCTTTATAGAGAGGTGTTCTCTAGCTCGAATGTTCTCTCATGGAGGTTCTACTGTATTATCATAATATATTAATGATTTCCAATAATCAGTGATATTTATAATACTACAACTAATAATGATAATATATCTTTGTTACAACAACATGCATTGGGGTAACTTTATGTGAAAATTTAAGAAGCTGGATCATTCGTTTAATCGACAATATATCACGAAACAAATCATATAAAATTTAACAAAATGAATAAGAAGTAAATGACCAGGTCTATATAAGTGTATAATTGGCTGGAAGTGGTACTTCTAGGTCTTCTGTTGAAGGGCATGTTGGCCCGAAATCTTGAGAAATAAAAAAAATCGTTGAAAGAAACTGGCCCTGAATTGCTTATTGATTTTGTTAAATTATAAAGGCAGGTATGAATATGTGCATTATAAATCATATAAAGGAAGAATTCATATATAAAGAGATTCATTTAATATATAAAGAGAGAAACAGAGAAAGAGGTTTAGACAATATAAATGGAAAATGAGTCTATAGGATATGACTAAACAGACGATGTAGTGTCTAAATATCCATATTGGCCCGTGTTATCTCAACCACGCCAAATTCGGTTTACACTTGAAAGACTGGCAAGTTATCTCGGACGTGGGGTATCTCAATCCATTCATGCGCTTGACAAGTTATCTTGTCTGGTGCACTTGCTTCAGCGCCTCGTCTTAATTAGGTCTCTCTTGACCTCTCGCTTCAAAAAAAGTGTCCATACGTCCTTTGTACATGTTCTATCTTCAGTATCGTAGTCTGGCCTTGTATTTCGATTGTCTTCTCTTCTTCTATAAATGAGTAGTTTTGAATGGTGACAAATATGTATAATTTCATCTATTCTATTCTACTTCTCTTAATGTTTATATGCAGGTATATAGGTCCAGTTCAATCACTCTCTGATTGAGTGTTCACTCTCACGTGATCTTACTCGGTCAATCAGGGTGCAGGATTTCTTGAGTATATAGAATGTTTTTATTAAAGAAATTCTATATTAAATAGTAGATCGTAGATTTTTTCAATCATAGAAAGTTTTATTTTCTCTTTTTTTTGTAATAATAATAAATTTGTTTGTATTTTCGCCACTCTGTCTTTATATCTTTTATTAAAACACATTTATTGCTCATTTTTATCTATGAGGTATATTTTAATATGAATATTATTGATGCTTAATAGAATAGAAAATGAACACTAGGGATCTCTTTATTCTGTAATGGTCATTTTAGTGGCCTGAGCATAGTTAGAATTTGCAAAATTTGAAGAATTCTCTGAATTAAAACTACAATAAAAACAGCTTCCAAGGATAAGTTTCTAAATTTATTAAACGTTCTCTCAAGCTTTCGGGTACTGTAAAACTCCTGTTGAAGGGTTCACAGTATCCGAAAGCTTATAAGAGAAAGTTTAATAAAATAAGAGACTTATCCTTGGATGCTACGTTTTATTATAATCATAATAGTTAGATTTTATTATATCTCAACATTTTCACAAGTTTATTTATTCTTGAAAAATACTTTCGCGTGGGCAACTTGCTTATTAATAAATACCACTGATGAAAAGAGAATACTGGATATAATAAAAAAGGTAATCTTGGCTTTATATATGAATTCTGACTTTTATATGATTTATAATACACATATTCATCCCTGCCTTTATAATTTAACAAATTCAATAAGAAATCCAGGGCCAAGTTTCTTTCAACGATTTCTTATTTCTCGAGATTTCGGGCCAACATGCCCATCAACAGAAGACCTAGAAGTACCACTTCCAGCCAATTATACATTTATATAAAGACTTGGCCTTGGATTGCTTATTATTTTGTTAATTTTTATATGATTTGTTTAATGATATATTGTCGATTAAACGGATAACCCAAAAGAGTGAAGACTAAGGCATAATGTCTATTAGAGAATATTGATATAATTATTATAAATTGTTTCATTTTTGTATATTACAAATTTAGCTCATAAATAAGTAAACATCTCGGAATATTTCTGGTAAATTTAATAACCTATACAGTATGATATTCTATTGTAGTAACCATATTTACACTGATGGGGGCCACATTCAGAAACCGTAGTATACAAGTCAGCTCTTATATATCCCTTCGTGTTGGGAATTGTAGAAAATATTTCAAATATTTAATTAACTAATCTGCAAAGTGTTTCTTTTCCAAATTTATTATCAATTTTCAGCAAACTTTCGAGTTTTAGAACTCTTATATTTGGATGAAATACACATAGAGAAAAATTAAATAAACTCTAAGAATCTTGCCAATTATAATAAATGTTGAAAATGAACCTTTTGCAGAGTAGTTGATTAAATATTTAAAAATCAGCTCTTGTTCAATTTGTCAAAGCTGGTGCTATGTTTTTTACCATAGTCTGAATCGACCCATCGTTCTGACCAAGAACAGCCGATCATGATTATAAATTTTTAACGTATATTTTTTATAAAGAAAGGGGTTGAATATTTTTTGCACAATTATATCTATCAATTAATACATACATGCATAAAAAGATACATATAGATAAATAGGTTGCATTAGCACGTATTCCCATTATTTTATCATCGCATCGAGGGCAGTTGAAAATTGTTTTAATTTGAAAAGAAACATACGCGTAAAAAAATAGTTTAATTTACTATATATAAATTTTCATATAGATTAGATATCCGAAATTTATACGATTTGTTTCTTTAAAAAGATATATAATTTCCTACTGCCTTTATTGCATTAAAAAAATACTGGGAGGGTCTCAGGCTCATTGACGGTGAACCCTCCTATCTGTTTTGTCTTTTTTTTTCTGGATGATCCATACCCTTTCCAAACTTTTTCTCAAGACTCGTTCATATAATGTAATAAATAGATATAACATATATGAATTTACTTTTTAAGCTCAATATATATTATGAATGTTGAATTATGTTTGTTTGAAATTTTGTCTTAACAATACGGTCGAACGGCTAGACAGATTCAAATGTATTTTCCCAACTTTTTCTCAAGACGTGCACATATATTTTAATTTAAAGATGTGATTATATGATTTCTTTTCCATTTTCAAGCTCATTATATATTATGAATGTAAAAGAGTATGTGTGTTCGAATTTTTATCCCACCAATACGCGGACGGGGATCATAATGATTTTTTTCAACTTTTTCTCAAGACGCGTACATATAATGTAATTAATAAATATGATTTATATACACACATACAGATTTATTAAGACCATAGGTCTTATACAGATTCACCACAGGAAGAAATCATAGATGAAGCTCCTATATATATGATTTTTTTTTTCATTTTTGAGCTCATTATATATCTTGAATGTAGAATTATGTTTGTTTGAAATTTTTGTCCTACCAATACGGTCTAACACAGCTGGACCTATTATAATAACTTTTGGAATTGTGAAGTCGACTTTATCGCGGGATATAGAGCAAAAGATACGGTTATGTTTAACTAACCCTGATTTAAAAAAAATTAAATTAGTCCTTCGACTGAAATACATTAGTATATACCAGGGGTCGGCAAACTTTTGAGTGGGAAGAATAAAAAATACCAATTTACAAAATTTCAAAGTTTTTAAAGAGCCACAATTTTTTCTTGCCAACGCTGAATAGAACTCGCATAAATAATATTTGCGTATGTAACTATATTGCCACGTGGAAAATTAGGGAAGACAAAAACTTCAGGAGGAAACAAAATTTATTTTCAGGGAAGGACAAACTAAGAACGGTAAACAAAAGATAAGCCACGAGGGAAATTTACAGAGTCGCAAGATATAAAAATAAAAATGACCACTCTGTTAAATAAAAAAATAATAAAATTAAGAAATACTATGTTACATAAATTAAATTAATACATACTATGTTACATAGCTTCTTCCCTATGGGAGCTGTGACCCACAGCTAGCAATTATTGTAGATACTGACATGGATCTGACGTGCTTCTGCCAAGGATTCCATCGAAGTTTTGGAACTTTGTCCCTAGTACCTTTGCGTCCTTTTTCTTGCGGCGTGAAGAGCGGCTGTGTCGTCGTATCGTCTATAGGGACATCGTCATCTTCGAGGGAAGTCTTGGCTTCAGCACGTGGTGGAATCCTGGAGCCAGTCTCCGAAAATGCAGATCACAGCACCCATGGCTTCAAGGTCTTCTCGGCGGTGTTCAAGTTTGTCTTCCCTAAATTACCCAGCATCTCCACCAAAATGCCACGTGGAAAATTAGGGAAGACAAAAACTTCAGGAGGAAACAAAATTTATTTTCAGGGAAGGACAAACTAAGAACGGTAAACAAAAGATAAGCCACGAGGGAAATTTACAGAGTCGCAAGATATAAAAATAAAAATGACCACTCTGTTAAATAAAAAATAATAAAATTAAGAAATACTATGTTACATAAATTAAATTAATACATACTATGTTACAATATAAAAAGTCGCAGCTTCACATCCAAAGAGCCGCATGTGGCTCGCAAGCCGCAGTTTGGCGACCCCTTGTATATATCCATATTTAGAGATAGTGTGATTTAATAATTGATTTCAAATGTTTAGGAATCATTTGAAATTCGATAATCACAGGAATATATTTTGATTATCATACTTCCAGGATGGTGTAAAAATCTTCCCACAATGCATCATCTGCAGGACCAAAGAGGCCTCACCAGACCACCTCTTGGAATGTATGGAAGCCTAAAGACAGGACCTATATACCAAGATTGTAAATTTGATCTATGAATTTAGTCTCCATGACCTTGTATAATTATACAATGGGATAATAAAAAAAATTATTAGTGATGTTATTGTTTGGAAAAAAAATCGAAATTTTGACTTTATCATATTTCTAGAAAAGTCAATTTGCAGATAAATATATGCAATTTTACAAATAATTTTATTAATAAAAATAATAAGGATTTGGTGTTTCACTAAGTTAATGTACAAATTAAGAATCCCAAACGAGAAGGTATAATGGTCAGAAGTAGCTCAAGAAAGACGGTCTGATTGGCTGACTGGCGACGATGGCTCAACCAATCAATCTCTTCCTTCCTTTTTAATTTAACTGGGGGGATTCGATTTACTGAAAATCAATAGCTCTTTCTTTAAATTATTTTCATTCACAATTTTCGATTTTTTTTCTTTTGCATTATTGGATTTCTTCAACTGTCTCTACCCCTTAAAAACAAATAAACAAAGTAGAAATCATTTAGAAGGGTTTAAGATCAAGAGACGAAATTCTCTATCACATATATTGGAATATATACCCTAGGTTTTGTCACTTATCATAACGTTTGAAGATATGTTGAATAGATAGTATAATCATTTTATAATGTACCTAGTTAACATCAGTTTTGAATAAAATTAAAACATTTCATCGATTCTTTCGATAAAAATATTTTCTAGTTCTTATTGTAAGGAAAAATTATGAAATCCACAGGCTCATCAGTGGATTAAAACTTCTGGTTTCGCCAATTCAATATACCAAAGTGCTAATTTTGTTTTTGGATATTCTTTGGAATCCATGGTTATGTTAATTATAATCAGAAATATATATAGAGAAAAACATAATTCCTCTTATGGAAATATAAAAATCTATTTATAAACATAGATATTTAGTAAATTGTATTGGCTAACCAATGGTTATGTAATGATGATATGGCAAAGGAGTGAATTAATAAAATATTGTATTCATTGCTCCCACTATATGTCTTATATAGATAATATATAAAATTCTTATACTCATTAATACATAATATCAGACATTATATTTATAACAATAATTTAAAAATATGTAGACATGACAAATATTTCGGGAGGATGGAATTCATGTTTCTACCTCTCCTCCTTTAATTATATATTAGAACGATACACATTATGTTCATCACCAAAACTGTCCAGAACTCATGTTGTGTGTGGCTAATCATTTATGAGCACAAGTAAAGGAGTTTACTAGGGTGATGAAGATATTGCATAGTTCTGATGTATTTTTGAAAGGATATATGTCTCTTTAGACGCAAATACAATAATATTGTTACATGGATGTCAAGGCCAAGATACTAAAGTTGAGAAAAGAGGGGTGGACTCCAGCTGCCCCCGCTGCAATGTGGCAGGCGCTAAAAACAGGGGGAAGGGAGAGTCGGGTTACATATGCGGCGAGAGAAGACGTGGCGACATGTCTCCGGACGTGTGGATGATCCTGCAAGTCCCACTGTTGTATTCATTCTGTTAAGACAGATACAATAAAGCGCTAACATTGGCTGCAATCCCTTCGAACTCATGTGTGTATCTTTGTGGCATCCTGAGTAGACAAAGTACACGAATAGCGTCTGGGTACGACGTAACAATATATTTATACCTATAGAGGCATCTCTCCCTCTAATTTAACATCAGAACTATTCATTAAGTTGACCAACCTAGTAAATATATTCACTAGTGAGTAGAATGAGATAAACCACGAGATTAGGAAAATTCAGGCGAATTCCAATCTGTATACCAATGTTTCGGGCTATGGCCCTCATCAGTATAGGGGCGGTTTCGATTTCATAACACATTACAAGAGAGGTTATTGAATCAGTCAGCCAAACTAGCGTCCAAAACTATGATCTCCAGGTGGACACTTCTAGGTTTGCCAAAGTTATATATATATATGAAAAAACAATAGAAAAAATAAAAGATAAGTGGGTCAGGTGTTGATATTAAAAATAAAGAAGGCATCTCCTGACCACAAGCACATGTGCTTGTGGTCAGGAGATGCCTTCTTTATTTTTAATATCAACACCTGACCCACTTATCTTTTATTTTTTTCTATTGTTTTTTCATGTGTTAAGCGTCTTTACGCAAATTTGGCCTTAAATACCCATTTCTTGATTTCTCGGGAAGCCATTGGGACCAAAAAATCTTTTTGGTCGCAGTGGTTACAGTCTACTCCACTCTGACGAGCGCCAACAGCGCGAAACGCGTTCGTGGATGACTTTTCTTGATTTATCAAGAAATTGGGTTGGCCAAATATCACGGAGCAAGCTAAATAAACGTTTAGTTTATTCTTGCTCCACTAGATGGCGCTCTGCCATCTAAAAAGCACATGTGCTTGTGGTCAGGAGATGCCTTCTTTATTTTTAATATATATATATATATATATATATATATATGTCGTACCACAAGCACTTGCAGTTATGGGCCTCACGGTCAGGCGTCAATGGGTAACACAAAGGACAAGACAGGTTGGATGACATCTCAAAGAGAGGCCAGGCGGAGAAGGTCCAGGATGTAGTGATCTACATGAGAGGGAGAGATGACCTGTCGTTCTCTGGTCCGTTTGTCGGTAGTGGCGGTCGTAAAACATATTGGAAGTTTCCTGGGAAATAAATAATCTTGACCAAATATTGAATCCTTCGGACCTTGCCTTGTCTTGGGTGCGGCGGACTCGGTAGGGGGTAATTATAAAGTAACGAAAACCCATTCGGTCGGTTTCCCTGTCGAAACACGGCTAATGGTATCAAAAATATATATTTTCAGATCGTAACGGTGGAGTGGATCGCATTGGTCTATTGAGTTGCTTGGTGTTACTCCTTACAGGAATCCGCTAATTTCATACGAAGAACACGAAAGGCATGCGAAGCGATCCTTCGATCTAGCGAAAGGATATGATTCTCGTTCACGTTGATAATAGTGGCCAAGACACCTCTGCGACGAAATCAGGTAGTGATCAATAATTTTGAGGGATCGGCGAGTTTCGAGGTTTGATAAGACAAACTGTTTAGTTCGTGAGACGTAATCGTCATCCTTCCTACGCAGGTCGTAAAAAGACTTTATGACTGATGTTAGATTAGACTCAATCTTCACATAGTTCCTAAATATTTCTCCAGCTAGCATATCCTCGATGCTAGTTAATATTTCGTCAAGAAGTTTCTCCACCCTCGCGAAGAACAGACAAGAACGATGGATGGTGATAAATTATTAAAGGCTTCACCAATTTCGAGAATAACCACGCGATGGTCCAAGGTTTAATAGAGGTTACGGTATCTGGTAACGCGGTTGGAGAGGTTCAATGGTAGCAGAACTCTGTCCAATATACTTGCATTCAACCGGCTTAGGCCTCTGGAGATCCACGTTGGTAGGTGCGCAGCTTCGAAGATGGCTATGGAGTCTTCAAGGTTGTCTCGATCCAGGAGGTCCTTAAGGGCTTCTTCGGAACCAGTTGCCATATTCACCTTAAGGCTCTTCGATAATGTTAAGGTTTACAATAACGCACGCGTTATCGATAAAGATTATATTCTGTTGTTGGAGAAGGAGAGGGGTGGCAGTTAAGGAACGTCGCCCGTAGAACCCTGATGGTTAAGTCGAAGGCGGCGATATTTCCCAGTATAGGACCCGTTGTCTGCACGCATGAACATCAGGCACGAATATGAAGAAAATAAACCTGATCGTGTGGCAAAAATGCTGGAGCGACAGCTGAGAGAATCCCAGGATGAGATTCTTGGCGCTATTGAGGATCTTGACTTTTTTTTTGTACAGAGGCGACATACACTGCGCGCATTTTCAAGAAGCAATGCAGCTCTATGCTCCTGTGTCGAGCAGAAACACCGTACCCATTAAGGCACTCAAGGCGGAGCTCTTGTGCAACCTTTGTTCTTGCTGGCATTGTCAGCAAACCTTCTACAAAGGGTTAAGTTGGAGCCTACAAGTCCCTTAACATTATGTTTGTTTTTGCACTAAACCTTTTCATGAGATAACTTATGCGCGGAAGGAAGATGATGGCCCATTTTATGTCTTCTTTCACCTTTTCTAAGAATTCGGTCTCCATTAAGAGGGAGCTTTGGAGACGCTCAAAGAAGAGTCCAACTTCTCCTGGGAATTTAATCCATCCATTGACCTCAAGAGGGGGATCTATCCCTGCTATTCTCATGCTATTCTGAAAACTATAGATCAAGTAAAACTTTATCTATGAGGTCTTCCAGGCTGTGAGATCCGGAACATTAGTAAAGGGAAGGGTCTCCGAAACTTTGGCCTCTAGGGCTTACGCCGAGGTTATTTTTGCCATTTTTTCGCCATAATTTAATTTTGTCAAAATAGATGCATCTCTACCTGCAGCTTATTGCTTGAATAAGCAACAGGACTTACGCCGTGGAGCACATCTGCTCTAGGAAAGCCTATGGTTCAGGGTGGTCAGATGCTGCAGGTTGAGATTCATTTATTTTGGCAATAGGAGAAAGCTTCGTGATCTTTACAGTGCTCCTTTGGCCAGAGTTCTGATAGCCGCTTGCTACCCTGATGATCTGAGGGCAAGTCATACTATTTTGGCTCAACCGAGAGCACTTGAAGCTGCGAACTAGAATACATTAATTGACCAGCGCAAAGCTATCTTGACGGCCATGATGAATTTTGGAAGGTCCTCGATCTTCTATCCATCATTCAAAAAAGTAAAGGCTGTCTTTTCAAGTCAACCAGGTGCATCCCCCGGAAGCGTTCACAGAAGTAGCGTTAGAGACCACCTGGCAGTAAGGCATCGACGTCTTCAAACATATGTCAGCTCTCTGATGGTGATTTTGTTCATTCCTTCTTTTGAATTTGAGGGGTTTTAGAAGTACTCCTTTGTGTTCACAAGAATATTTTCTATGACAATTTGCGATATTTCAGGAGATATATGTCGACTAGAACTTGGTCAGAAGCATTTCTCAATTGTGCAACGCTGCTTCTACTCAATTTGTTCACCAGGGCTTTGATGCAGTCCACCAGAGTGACCTCCGAGAATTGGTTCAGAGACAGCATCTCGTTAAAGGACCCAGCTGCTTATTTTATCTTTCATTGTTAGAATATTTGCCTGGTTACTTTAATTTTCTCGATGTTGATTTTCAGCCTTGATGGCTGATGCGGAAGAGCCCAGTGTTTAGTAATGTTGGGTTCGATCTGCACCAAGAATAAACTTTTACTCCTTTACGAAGAAGGTGAATGTTTCCTCTTTTTCATTTGATGAAAAATTGCCGAATCATCCGCTAGGATATCAATTCATGATATTTTTAATATATAAATTTAATTAATATTTATTTTTCTTCGATAATAGAGAAAAGATAGACTAGTCATCTGGTGAAGGAGTGGCATATGAAAGAAAGAATGAGAACCCTAACAATATAGATTACATCCAACCAATTATTGCTACTTATCACACAAATGAAGTCAAATATATTTAACATATCACATTTTTTTAAATATGGGAAGACAACCTTGGGTATTAGGAATGCGCCTACTCAATAACCAAGTTTTACGCAAAAACACAAAGGGTTCCTGGGATTGCCATCGGGGCAGAAGATTGAAACAAATATTTAATTCAACCTAAAACCAATGTCACCATTAAAGTTAAATTTACTGTTTTCAGTTTTTAATTGTGTGAGAATAAATCCGTTTAGTTCTTTGTTAGGATATTTTCGAATTTCTATGCGGTGGAGGAATTTTCTAGTGATTCAATATATGAGTTGTACACTCTTGGAAAAAACTATAGATTCGTAGAAGAGAAAGAAGGCTGATGATTACGAATATTCTTTATTACTTAAAGGTATTTATAAACAATAACGAAGGATAAGATAGTAAAGAAATTGAACTTGATAAAATTAATACCCTCCAGTAGCTCATACCTATCAACGGCCTGCCCTATCCAATAACCGCTAGCTAATTAAACAATCAAGCTGCGATATATAGGAAGAGATTCAAATTAGAATAGACAACATTACAACAACATACAATTATAACATAGTATTATATCGTAGTAATATCCTGGGATTGTGTGTGTGTCACTTTCAACATAAACTTTATAAATAAATTAAAAACTTTTCATGAGATAGGAGTCAGCGCTATTTTATATTTTGGCTAAGTTTTAATATTGTGTGTGGTCAACAGTTTGCGGTTTGGTTGGTTTATCAAAATTGCTTTCTTCCTTACCCATATTGCACACGTTCTCCGAGCAAAATTGTATTATCAAACAAAAGGTGTTTATGTGGAAAGAGAAGGCAGGATTCTAATCACTTGCTTTTTGAGTGTCTAATCTTCCAGAAGTACAGAAATTGGGAAGACATTGAATACAAGGATCTTTTTATGTTTATAAAAAAAGTAAAAACTCATATTTTATATTTAGAAAATTCTGTAAATATATCTATGATTTTCTCTCATGGTTAAAATAACCATAATTCCCAAACTATGTAAATTTGTTTGTGTTTGTTTCATTTGTTGGTTGTAAATTCAAGCATGATTTTAATGTCTTTATTTTCTTCTTTAAACTCTACACAAACCATGTAATTATTCAATTGTTTATGTAATATAGTAACTAAGATTAGTATTGTTTCTTGACGCAAGTTTCCCTTGTGGGGATATCGCGTCTGATTTGAAAATAAATGAATAATAAAGTTAAATACATGTGAATAATAAAAAAAGGGGATCTTATAGTGCAGTTAGGTTTATTTTTCTCCCTATCAGGCGCTCATCCAAACTTCTCATAGCTGACTCCTCCTCACTCAAAGGTTCAAAGCAATATGAAGTGATGGCGGTGGTACTATATAGTACTAATAATTATTATAAAAAAGAACATAATATGTGTCAAAAACATATAACGACAGAAATTAATTTACAATTAATATTAATAATGACCAAAATAAATCATATAGCTTGACTATAAATGACAGCATTTCTCGTTTGTGGTTCCATCATCCACCCTGGGACATTTTATAAGTCACAGAGAAAACAGTCATCTCTTGAATTCCACTTCAATATCAGGGTTTTCACGAATTCAAAATTCTCAAACAACATCTTATGAAATCAAGATTCTTACAGAATCCACATGCAAGAGCCGGGTTATTAGAGTCCCATTTCTTTAAAATAAAGCCACTACCTTTCAGCAAGTTCATGACGCTGGTTCACTGCCTACTCATAAGTATTGGAACCAGTAATGACATCTTCCAGGATTACCTGGGTTGCTCATGAATATTCACTGCCCTCATCATGTGTTGATTGCCTTAAGGTTCTGATATCAAAGAAAGGCGTCGGATAGACGTGACATAGGTCGATATATTCAATTTATAAGTCTGCAGGCATCAACATCGCTGGGTGTCGATCCGGCGCCGCGCTTTCCCAGGGTATATTTCGGACTACTAACGTGGTAGCGAGACTAGCTATGCAGGCTTTGTCCCATCTAGCCCACCCGGCCTCGGTTCAACAGTCCTGGGTCTTTTGTGAGTCCAACAACCTGTCGCTGGCCCATAGGTACTGGTTCTGCCAGTGCGTCAGGCCTCTCTTACGGGAGGCCTTCACCATCATCCAGTGGCCCCCTGACTTGAAGAGCAGGATCTTCGGGTGTGACCTGAACGATGACGCCCTGACCATCTTGGAGTCTTCCAAGGCACGCATATATAAGTATCTACTCGAAGCAGAACTGAGAAGTATTCAAGAAGGCCCTCTTCTCGTCTGGAGGAGGACTCTCTCAATGTGAAAGAATCTTCCTTGCTGAATACATACATAATTATATAAATTTAAAGGATTTAAAGACGAATGCTTCTTTTATATACAATACAAACTTCTACTGTCCTTACTGCGACGAGCAAATATATTGGGAGGGCTTTGCTCATCAGTCGTAATCCACCAGACCGCTTCATGCAGCTCAAATATTGTATTGAACGATTCTGTCAGTAGAAGTTTGTATGTATATTGTCGTTGAAATGAATAAAGCAAGGGCAAATTAGGAAATAATTGATTTATTATAAAGGATATTTACCTTTTAATTCACCAATAGAATTATATATAAGAGGTATTTATAGGGAGAGAGATAATATAACAACTTATCCCAAGGTAAGAATAATAATCATGAGAGTGGTCAGCCACAGAGGCGTTTCGTTTTCCTTATTTGCCGATAAGATTACGAGAACCCCTCACACCTGTGGTCCCCCCACCCCAAGTCCAGTGATGATTGACAGGTGTCCCATGGAGCTTCCTGTGGCTGGGGTTGCAGAGCTACTTGACAATATAAAAGAAACATTCGTTCTTAAATCCTTACATCTTAAATATATATATTATATTAAAATATTATTTTAACACTAAAATTATATTTCATAGATTCGAATTACTCTGTTAAATCGACCGCCAGAGTTCACGCTTCCCCTATAAAAACTCATTGTTGTTGCTTCCCGATGGTCGGCTCAAACCTGTAATTATGTAAATAATCTTTCGTTTTACCTTGTTCTACTTGCCTTAAGACAGGCAGTGTTTTGTTAAATTATGTTTTTATATATTCCTTTAGTTCAATCGAAGCAATTGATGATCAAAACTATTTTTATTATTATATTTTCAAGATTATCCACGACTGCATTACCATAGCATAATCCTCAAGATAATCAAAATCACGCAGAAAACCTTTTTATTTACAACATCTTATATATATATGGCGCGTTATTGCTTTGTACATATTTGACTGTATTTTCCTATATCATATTTGTTTATTCTCCCTCTCAGTGTTATTTTTATTTTTCCGTTGTAAACATTTATTAAAAGAGTCAATAATAAATAATATTCATATTTTAATATCATTCTCACAGGTGAAGAATATTGATTTTCAATATTTGTTTAACCAAAAGAAGTCAGTTATAAAAAATATTGGGGATATTGAAATTCTAAATATAATGCCTTAAAGGAAAATATTTAATAGAATAATAATAAATTCAAATAAATCAGAATATTTATTGATTTTGATAAAATCTTACAAATTTTACGTCCAAGCTGATATATCAGTTTATAGAACAACTAGCGGACGTACCCGGCTTCGCCCGAGGTTTTACACGAGTAAAGGTTTGTCCAACGAACATTTGGTAAAACAATTCTCTATAAACTTATTTAAAAAAAAGATATATTTTGATAATTTGAAACTCGTAAATTTGAATCTCTCGATAAAGTGAACATTTTTTCCCGGTCCCTGTGTGCCGTGTCATCCTGAATTTTGTCTTTCATAATTTTCTACATTACAAAATCATCGTTTTATCTAGTGAACATATTTTCCCGGTCCCTTTAAAAATACTCGATAAGTTGAATAAAATCATGGTCGTTTATGGAAGATGGACGTAGTTCCCGGAGGTCACCCGCCCCCCGCGCGCCAGGACCTCTTGATCACTCTGATTGGCCGGCGGCCGGACGGGGGGGGGGGGGGGGGGAGGAGGCTCTTGATCCCTCTGATCGGTCGTTGTTGGTTGGTGGGAACTTGGAATGTCCAACCAACTGGCCGGCGGCCGGACGGGGGGGGGGGGGGGGGGGGGGGGCATATCTCCGTTGCAAGATGGCGCAAGATTGTTAACTTTTGTTTTGAGGTGAAAAATAGTACAAATGTGATATTGTACTGGGATGAGGGGGCATTAATTATGAAAAAGGCATCTCCTTATCGTGCAACTGAAAGTTGTTGATGGATTGCGCCAGGCGGCTTCCGGCTTCCGATAGATGGCGCAAGCCATCAGCAACTTTCAGTTGCACGATAAGGAGATTCCTTTTTCATAATTTTGTTATAAGGTTGTTCCAAAAGTTCGTGTTTTTCTTGAAACGTTTTCTTATTACTTGGCGAATAATATTATTACGGCAAATACATAATAATACATAATACGATTACTTTATATGTACAGCCTACTCCACGCTGACGAGCGCCAAAAAGTGCGAAACGCGTTCGTGGATGGCTTTTCTTGATTTATCAAGAAATTGGGTTGGCCAAATATCAGGGAACAGGCTAAATCAATGTTTAGTTGATTTCTGTTCCACCAGATGGCGCTCTGCCTTCTGTAAAGCACATGTGCTCCTGGTTAGGATATGCCATTTTTATTTTTAATTACTTTATATATAATACAAAGACATTATACATAACGGTGAATAATATTATGGCAAATGATATTAGTATTTCTATTTACGAACTTTTGGGACAACCTTGTATTTTTATAGGACAATGCAATTTTTTCAATTATCGTGTGATTTAAGGTAAAATTTGTATTGCTGCGAAGAATATTTTTGGGTTTTATTGTAAAGTAGAGTTTTTAATCCTCTTATAGGTGCAAGAAAGGAAATAAATCAATATTTGTGAAGGCCAGTGTTGTTACTAAAGTACACTTTAATAATATCTGTTTTTGAACTTATATAAGTTATAGAGTTGAACAGGCTTAGTATATTATGTTTTATATATACTTTTTTTCATTCTATGATCGAAGTTCAAGTACGTTTTTACATCACAATGTTTATCACAATTGAAATAAATGATTTATCATATTCTAAGTATCATCACCAATAACTAATAGGGTCTCTATAATTAGTAAATTTGAATCTCTCGATAAAGTGAACATTTTTTCCCGGTCCCTGTGTGCCGTGTCATCCTGAATTTTGTCTTTCCTAATTTTCTACATTAGAAAATCATAGTTTTATCTAGTGAACATTTTTTCCCGGGTCACATTGCCGTGTCATCCTGAGATAATCTTACTTTTGATAAATAATATTTAAGATAACAAACTTAGTGATAAGAAAACTTGTTATCATCGTCACAATGGGGGCGCTGCTTGCGAGTTAAATCTACAAATCTGCAAATATTCAAGATATTCATGAAATTATTTTTCAAAAACCTTCCCGGTGATATACCTAATAATATCCCAAAATTTCACGGCGATTGGATGTATGGTTTTTGAATCTATAGAGTACAGACAAACAGACAGACAGACATTCAATTTTATATATATAGATAAATGAAAAAAGTGATATGATCTTAAATATTGAGGCATATAGGGCGCTAAAGGTCCTGGACAATGCCATAGATGGCAAAATTATGGCCACTCACAATACGAGGGCCGACAAATACCAAGATGCGTAACATTTCTGTTAACGACTTCATATCAGCATGCTTGATAGACCAGACTATTCCTCCTGAATGTACTAACTACCAAGAGGACAACACAGAAAATTGGCGTGGGTGCTCCCTTTATAAAATAAAAGCATGCTAATTAAATACCTTCAATAATACCTCAATAAAATAAAAATTACAATACAAGAAGGAGTCAAAAATCTACAGTAACCCAAGCCATTAATCCTATATAAAGTTCAATTAAAACCTCTCTTTTAAACTTTCCCAACTATATTTAAAAACATTCTTGCTACAATATAAGCTGCCAATGAATTTCGCAAACATTCATAAAATCAGGCTTTGATTAATTCATTGGAATGTTTGTAGCTTGCACGATAATGCGCCAAATGATAAGAATGTTATTTTGAAGGTTGTGTTCGGATTGAATTCTAGTTTAAAGGTTGTGTGTGGATAATGAAATATGCATTTGGTACTCCCTGAAGGAAGGGTAGCGTCACCGGCCGCAGTACGTCATCCGCCTATTGTTGTGCCGCCATAGTGCCCTCAATACGAATAAGAGGTGATCTTCTATCATAGACGATAGCTCACTAAACCATAATGATGTGTTGTCGTGATGTGCGGCGTTATACAGATGCGGCTGAATTGGACCTGTCACCAAGACGGCACCAAACTCTTACTCGTTGACGGTCATTGCTAAAGAAGAATCGAAATTCATCTTAGAACACTACCCTATGCAATTCCGCTTTCTATGTGCTTCCATTCTGACAAAATCGAAAACGGAAGTATCTGTGCCCTTGGGTCAATGGCAGTCTTCTTAACGGCGATATGAGTATAGGCCGCCGGCGACCAATCTGCGTATAATGGTCGATATGGAAGAATCAATAATGTTCTGCATATCCTGCGAAATGGCGACAGAAGTGGACTCTGTAGACAACGCCATCCTGCAGAGGAATCGGTCCAAATGCGCTGACGTCAATCTGGCCACACAGAAACCTTCAATCGTGCCATATTTTCTTGTTCCAACCATTTTCGAAATAGGCGGTGCATTGTGGGCGCGTCGATGTGTCTGTTCGTAGAGATTTGAAGTATGGACCAACCGGCCTTTCTAAGTCTAATCACCTCTCGTGAAATCGTCTGTCTGCTGGAACTGCCTCGGCTAGCAGCGGCCTGGAATTCTCTGCTACTTCATCTCCGAATCAAAATATAATTTCAAATGCTTTTCTTATCAGACAGATAGGTGCAAATATGGAAAAATTTCAAGTTCCGTCTCTTATATCTCAATCAGCATATGCAGGATAGCTGCATAATTTGTCTCATTTACATAACTCGGTGAGCTATCTTTACCCTTATATTTGCATATTTTCCTACCCAGTAATTCTTGGTGTTGCAAATTCAGAATCACGCAGTCTGTATGGGAGATTTGCTCTAACAATAAACAAATTCAATTTTATTTTGCCTCTTTTAACCATTAGTGCATTATAACATTTTAAAATATGTTATTAAACCGTTTTATAGTATATATGTATGTTTAACCGAAAGAAATAAATGTTATTTGAGTAATCGAAGACTTGCCGATAAAATAAGCTAAGAAGATTAAATGTAAAAAAAAAAAAGATATTGAGATAAACGTTGTGTAATACACGTAAAAAGATAAATTAATATCTATATTAGAAGTTGTTTGTGTCTTTCTAAAGGCGTAATGAATTGAAGAAGGAAGGAATTATTATACGCGAGAAAAATTGGATGAATACAACTAATAAAGAGTCAGTGGAATACTATATATAGCTAATAGATAGTTAGTTTGGAGTACTAGATATAGTTAATAAATAGTTAGTGGAAGTAGAAGGAGAGGGGTAAAGGACGGCGATGTTGTTAATTAATGAACAGGGAATGGATGCTCCGGGGAGAGAGGAACAATAAAGATTCAGGTTTAAGCTCATTACGGAAAAGAGTTTTCTATCTTTTCTTCAATCTATAAACTTTAAGAAAGAAAATAACGTTTCTTGTTTTTAAAAGAAGTTTCCAAGATAAATACTCTTTTAGGATTAAACACTCCTTGTTTAGCTGAAGTGCTTGATTGCGTGGCTTAATTCGGAATTTGAGTTTTGGAGCCAAGGGACTCTTTTCTTTTTCAAAATTCCCTCAATTCGAATTGATTGGATTTCTTTTCACTTCAGACACAAACGAAACGGTTGCCAAAGCAACAGTTAAATAAAGGCTAATTCAAATAATGGAATTATTTAATAAATATTTATGTTCTTTAAAGAATATATTAAGTGATTTTACCCACTGTATATGATATTTAGGAACCAGCATTATGATTTTGAATATACAAGGTGCGTTCATTAATTTCCAGGACTGCTCTGTATCTTTGAAAAAATGAAACAAATAAAAAAACTAATTCAATATTTTTCAAAATATGCCCCTCCTGCCTCAATACACCCGTTTCATCTTTTTTTCCAATTGTCGAAGCAGGAGATAAAATCACTTTTTGAGAGGTTCCTCAAGGTTGCCTTCGATTCAGCTTGTATCATATCAACGTTGTCAAATTTCCGTCCTTTCAAGTTAATTTTCAATTTAGGATAGAGGAAAAAGTCATTGGGGGCTAAGTCGGGGGAATAGGGTGGATGAGGGATCTGTATGGTTGAATGCTTGGCCAAAAACTGCAAAACAACATGGGCTGTGTGCGACCGCGCATTACCGACGTGAAGTATCCAGTCATTGTTTTGCCATCTTTCAGGTCTTTTAAGGCGCACTGCCTCCCTTAAGCACCTCATTATCCCCAAATAAACAGATAGTCCAGTCACTGAAGATAATACTTCTGTTAGATTTAATTAACTCCTTTATTTTGAGCTTGTTTTCCTCGCAACGAAATGATCTTGGACGCCCAGTATGCTGATCATCGTTTACCTTTTCCCGACCTTTTTGGAAGCGTGAAAATCATTCAAAAGTTCTTGAACGGGATAAAGCTGCATCGCCAAAAGCTTCTTTAATCAATTCATACGTCTCAGTATCACTTTTTTTTCAATTTAAAACAAAACTTAATGCAGATTCTCTGCTCTTCGAAAATGGCCATTTTAAAATTAGAAATGCGAACCTTACAAGGAAGTTGTTTTGTTCTATTTTTAGATCGGCGCGTGCGCCACGAGACTCGTGCTTTCAGTCAGGTGTGGTCGAATGTCCAATATTCAACTCTGTAAAAAATATTTTCTCTAGCCTTTTTATTTATTTTATTTTTTAACCAGTCCTGGAAATTAATGAACGCACCTTGTATATGTGAAGTTTTTAAATCATTATCATTATATGGTGCATCTTTATTAAAATTTAATGCATTTTTATATATACACACGCATACAGCTTTATTAAGATCACCGTTCTAATACAGATTCACCACAGGAAGAAAACATAAATGGAACTCCTATATTTATATATACAGGATGATCCAAAATTCTTGCACAACTTTAAAAATCAATAACTCCGCGAATATTTGCGCTAGAGCAATGCGGTAAACACCATTGTGTTCTGGATGCAATGGGAATTTTAGGGCAAATAATGAAAAATTCGAAATTTATTTTAGTTACAATTTTATTCGTTAGATGACACTCTATCAGAATCTTAGATTCAGCAGCCAAATTGTTCGATAAATTGAAAAATATAACTGATCGACACGTATTTTTCCATTTTGAATACCAGGAAAGAATCTTAATGAAATAAATGATAAATTAATAAAACACCATTTCGTCAAAGGTAGAAGAATTGGATAACGATTATAAATGCAATATTCTCATGTTCAGCAATGGCATCAGCCTTGCACAAAATTTACATAAATCCAGAGCTGCAGCTTTACGGATTCAAGATAGAGAACATTGCGACTGTTGTAATATAGATGCATGGGGACATCTGAGGCTCTTCATTGGACACGACAACAACAACAAAAAACTATAAGGCACGGGTTTTAAATTTTTTAAATATAAAACAAACTTACTACTGTCCTTAGTCTTACGAGATAACATTGGGAGGGTTTGTCTTATCAGTGGGGAACCCTCTTAGAAGTTTCACCAATATAATCCCCCAGACCGCCTTTTGAGAGCTCAAACACTGTATTGGACGATTCTGCCCTTACTTGTGAAACTTATGTAAACAGAAAACGAGGAAGAGTCTTCAACCAATCTACAGGTGACGCTTCCTAAAGGAATAAAGTACAAATAAATTTACACCGCCACAGACATATACGACGAGATTACAAAATATAGGTCTACCGGGTATTCGAGGCATCTTGGATATTTCACAGGTCTTAAAACTACACAAACTTCAATATAGAGAAATGTCTAAATACGTTAAGTGTGGGAGAACGACTTCACCATCGAAAGTAACAAAGACATGTCATATGAGGTATGGACACAATATTATAACAGAACATCTATTGTTTAGTAACTGAAGAACAATTTATTAGTTAATTCATCACTATTTTATTCTTAGTTGCTTCACCGCTATTTTATAATTCGATTTATCCAATGTTCATTTGGCCATGATAACCATGATGATATGAGTGAACTGTTTAACTGTAAGTGAATTATATGTTTACATGTTGTAAGTTCCCTGTTTGGTAACTTGAACTTACTGTTGAGATGTTGGGCCAGTACAAGAAAGGT